>CABFWB010004492.1:0-27379 GCA_902151455.1 Timema bartmani
AGTATGTACAGCACGTCACGTCATATCTCTACTGTATGAGGTCACATGAGCTCACGTGACGTGACGGCAGTGTGTTCCCAACTTAAGACTATAATTCCTACGTGGTTATAAGATGGTAGGTGACAGCTAGGAAGAGTTACCGCGTATACATCCATCAAATCATGTAATTTATAAGACCATGAGTTGGGTTACCAATTCTGGCATTCAAACCTTTCACAACAAAACATTTGTTTTTAATTTATGTGTTTACTTTAGTAAACTTTACATTATTGAAACATAAACCGGTTTAAATAACCGTTTGAATGTTTCATTTTTGCTCAAGCATTGTCTGTGGAATTCTTTTTAATCGAGAGCTTCTAGTGTGAAGCATTGAATTCGTTAATTAAGATGGCAAGCTATCAGAAATAAGGCTGGTTGATGACGTTATATTAAAAGTCTTAGTATATGTTCTATGTTCATGTGCTCTATACAAAATAATAACGTCTTATTCCCAAACTAATACCTTTATAGCTTTGAGCTAAGAAAAATATATTTATTTTGGTGGCCAGTTATAACAAGATACAAGTGTGACCATGATCATTTTTAATTTATATTTCACGAACTATATTATATCTTGTTGCCACAACCGCAACATAAGAAACCCAATAGTTTAATGTATGTTTTCAATAAGTTAAAAAGACGTCAAATCTCCAGGGATGTATTATTAGAATCATTTGATAAAACTTTTAATTGATAATATGTTATTAATAAACAATTAACAATTACTTCTAAATAGGTTGACATTAGTCACTTTCAGCCAATGTTGGCAATAAACCCCTTCTGGGAGATGTTATACACCATCTTTTTTTAAATAAATATGAGTTATATATAGCTTCTTCTCGATAAATTTTTTTCTCTTTCACTCCTCCTCCTAAACGGAGGTGAAGGAAAATAAATCCGGAATCAAGCTACTACCTGAGATTCGAGCCCTGACCTTCCTGTTACCATATCAACGTTTATTCTCTATGCTCACCGATATGATAAGTGTGAATCTATCTAAACCTAATTAATCAAAGGGACAACTTATGCCATTAAAAAATGTTACTAAACTGTATTTTCCTCGCCTTTATATCCTAATAAATACTGAATGTTATGACAGTACTCTTGCAAAAGATTGGCGTGTAGGAGAGATAAAGGTTCGAATCTTTCTCATGCGTATTGAGGACAATTATTTTCTAAATCGTTTTTTACTTCTCCTCCGTTTAAATATAGTACACATTAGTACTTAAGCTTATTGATAACCTGGTGAAAGATACTTAAAATTATATATATATATATAGCCGAATAGAATGAGGAACTGTAAATGGACTACTGGGGAGATCAGGGTTTGAATACTTTTCAGTTTTTATTTTCCCCTCAACAATTGAGGTACACATTAGTACATATAAGTACTACCCAAAACCAATATGTATACGTGTAATGAAGATAGAGGGCTGTCAAACAGTCGATCTTAGTATCACATCGTGATATTTCCATTAACTCAAGCAATAACTTTATATTTCTCTTTACAAAGTAGCTTATCGATGAAGAGTCTTGTCTCATGTTTAGAACTTTTTTTTCTTGAAGAAAAATCACTCTCCGAGGGAAAACGGCGTTTTGTTTATATTTCAATTTTCTTTCTGCCAGTCATAAAAGTTACTAAAGTAAGCTTTAACATATTCAAGCTTCAAGTCATGTGATCTTCAGCTATCAATTTTGATAAATACTATCTATACCTATAGTGAAATATTATAGATTTAGTAAAAAAAATAGTATATTGGTATTTTCTAAAAAGAATTTTACTTTTAATATAAACTGTACATAGCAAAGTGTCAATTTTGTGGGATAATAAACAACTAGACGTACAGGTCCACAGGTCAAATTGTGACGAAAATTATTGTATCGTTTTTCCAAATGAGATTAAAATTTAAATAGGAAATGAAAAATGTTAGAATTACCACTGTACAACTCTTAAAACTAAAAGTTAAATTTATCAAAGTAATTTTTTAAGATGTCATAGTAAATTAAGATGTCACAGTAAAGTAAAAACTCTGTAAATATGAATTTTAGTAGTCCAAAATTCTGGATAATCCAAACACAATTTTTGAAAAATTAAATCAACTCAATCTTTAACGAAAGATAATCTTAGAGCAAAAAGGATAACTGTAAATGTAAAGCTAGAGTATAATTTACGTAATATACATTAATACATGAATGTAAAATAAATTAATCTATTTATATTAATTAAATACACAAATATAAGAGTGAAAGAGAATAATACAGTAGGAACGTATTTCTTACAATTGTTATAAACACATTTTCGAAATAAAATATGTTATAAGTATTAATGTACAACAGCTGTAATAACAACTAATTAAAGGTGTCGATGTCAATTTTTACTTAATACGCGTAGTCCTTGCTTTCATACCGTGTTGTTAACTTTAAAACACAGATCGATGGTGGCAGAATGATAAATAGAACATTATTTAACTTTGCCAAATGAAAGTTAGAAGAAAAGTTCCAGTAAGTGCACCACGACTGGCCACGCCAGAGTGAAAGGTTATTTTTATTACAATTATCACTATTATTACTATTATTATTATTTTACTAGCATGACGTCTTACTACCCGTTCGGGTTATACGCACTTATGCTAATGTGTAATGGTAGGGTGATTTCGAGATGAAATATAGAACCTACTGTTTAACGTGGTATCCGAACCACGGTGGAGGCCTGGCATTCCTCACATTCACAAGTTGTGATTAATACAAGTCATGTAAGAGCTGAAGGAAGGGTTTGGCAATCAGATAAATCTGTGTCCGGACCGAGGATTGAACACCGGACCCCCAGCACAGAGGTCTGACACCGTACCCCAAGACCACTAGGTCACCGAAAAAGGTTAATAGACACAGTTCGATGGCGCTCTCTTCTCCAAACACGAGAGATACTATAAACCATTTAAATATATTTGGAAGAATGTGCAGAAAAGTTGTGTAGAAACATAATAAAAAGAACGAAAACAATATGCCTTTAGCACTAAAAAGAAGAACACAGTTCACACTTTAGATTGATGCCATTGGACAAGGAGGTATTGCCTGCCTCTTGAAGAAAAACGATTATTACTGTCCAATCCCCCGACCTAGGTTTCATTCTGTCGGAACTAATCAAGAGGTAGTGCGAAACGCACAACGTAACTTCCTAAACGAGGAAAACAAAACACACAAGTGAGAGAAAAAGGACATTTTCTATGATTGAGAGAACACTTAGACAGAACATGCAAAAATATTAACATAAAGGACAGACATAGATGATAATAATAAAGCAGTTGAGTGATGAAAAACTTGATATTTATTGGTTAGAATATTTTAGAAATTCTGTTACTACCCCTTCCTAAGGAGTCACTCAAAACAGTTTGGAATTAGAAATAAGTATATGATTACTCCAGATTAGGATAGTATACATCATTATTTTAAACTAGTGAGTACCAACATCTTAGACATTAGGCTGTCAATATTGCCAGTTCCATCAGAGTCTACTTCTCGGACCAAGGTATATTACAACTCGTCCTCTTGTCGATATTAATTGAAGCACTTAGTTGGGAACAAAGTGATAACGGGAGATGTGTACGTACTAATGTTGAAAGTCGATGGGCAAATAGTCCTTGCGAGTCTTCTATGCGCAACCCTTGAATGGCGTGGTTCTGAGAGAGTGCAAAATCGGAACAAGTGAATTTAAGACTGTTTATAATACCTATTGATTAAAAAATTTGAATTCTCTGTCTTTAAAACACTCTTAAAGTAATTTTAAATGCCAAGCAATGATCTTTTAGTGGGTTTGATTGTTCAATTTTGGACACAAGAATGTATTATTAAAGACAAATAAATCAGTGCTTTTATCGTAAAGTCATAGGAAATTGTGATAAAACTAATAGTTAAGTCTGGGCTCTGATATAATTACTCCTGTTTCTAGAAATATTGCAAACATACTTTAAAATTAAAGGAATATAATCCAATTACCCAGACTTTCAATTAATATTCCCTTGTGCTATCACCGGTTTATATCTCTTTGGCAACATAAGTTTATTAAAATAAATTAAAAGTTCTCGGAATTCAATTATATATATTAAATTTTCACCGATAAAAAAATGTCATGCACTTCATCTTGTGTTAAATGTCAAACAAAGCCTCAATGGAACACGTGATAGAAGATAGGTTGAGAAGGTCAGGTTGCATGCCTCACTACTTCTGACACCCCATTTCTAATCAAATGAATTTTTTAATTAATTTATTTTATGGTGATACTTAAAGAGTTTAGTGTAGTTTTCTAAGATAGTTTTACAACAGGTAGCTGCAAGAGGTTTTCAGATTATTAGAATTAATCAAAATATTTTTTAAAAAGAGCACTCAAAAGTTCGTTTAGAAGATGTGAACCTTGTGTGTAAACGGAAGGAAAACATTTTTGTAAACCTTGATTTTCAAAGGAAACCCACTTTCTACCACTATCAATGATTGAATTGCACTAGAATTTGGATTTTAAGAGATATATTTTCCTTAATTTATTAATTAAATGCTATCAAATGTATACTATAAGTCTTTTTTTTATGAATTATTGTATAATGTCTCCTTACATTATTAATCAAGTGGATTACGGTAAGCAGGACATGAAGTGCGAATGGGAGAATCTGGAACCATGTTCAGGTTGTTGACTGGCAACTCAATGTTCGGAGACCATTGGGAAGACCTAGACGCTGATAAGAGAACAACATTAGAATAGACCTGAAATAGTAGTGTTTAGTGAGGTGGACTGGATAGAACTAGTTCAAGAGAGGGATAGTGTGTAATGAGGTGGACAATAGCTAGCTCAAGATAGGGATAGGGTGTAATGAGGTGGACTGGATAGGACTATCTCAAGAGAGGGATAGTGTGTAATGAAGTGGATAGAACTTGCTCAAGATAGAGATAGGATGTAATGAGGTGGAGTAGATAGAACTAGCTCAAGATAGGGATTGCTGTAATGAGGTGGACTGGATAGAACTAGCTCAAGATAGGGATAGGGTGTAATGAAGTGGATAGAACTTGCTCAAGATAGGGATAGTGTGTAATGAGGTGGACTGGATATAGCTAGCTCAAGATAGGGATAGGGTGTAATGAGGTGGACTGGATAGGACTATCTCAAGAGAGGGATAGGGTGTAATGAGGTGGACTGGATAGAACTAGTTCAAGATGGGTATAGGGTGTAATAAGGTGGACTGGATAGAACTAGCTAAAGATAGAGATAGGATGTAGTGTGGTGGACTGGATAGAACTAGCTCAAGATAGGGATAGGGTGTAATGAGGTAGATTGGAAAGGGTTAGCTCAAGATATAAATATACTCCATTCACTGTAGGAATTACTCTCTGAAAGGTTTTTTCCTACCAATATCCTATTATATAATATATTTGTGGTAGGGAAAAAGGCCTTTCAGAAAACAATTACTACGCTGAACATACTTTAGGTGGCGTACTTTTTCAAGTGCATCAATTAGCTTTAGAGTTATTAATGCCATAGAGTAAGTGAATATGAAAGAAGACGAATACAATTTTAATATATTTATTTACACAATTTTGGCAATATTAGTCTCACCTATTCAAATAATGGGCTTCCTAAGAAAATAATACTTTAGTAATAAGGTAATAGTTTATTGCAATTTAAATCAAAATAATAGTAAAGATATAATCACTCTTATCTCTGTGTGATTTGGTTAGTGGCCCTCTGTTTACTAATAATTGTTAACGTCATACTTTATTGAGTACTACATAATCCTAAAATGTTGAATTATTTTTAATAACTTGTGTGATTGGTTCATTTTATGAACCATTATATTCGATTAAAAACACTTAATGAATGTTTTAAAAATTAAAATTTTTGTTATTTTAAATCACTTTATCTTTGACTGCATTCTCGACTTGTTTATACTTGTTTAATATTCTGATTAAATTTATCTTGGCATTCAAAATGTTGCATTCCCATAACCTCTACCCATAAGCATTTTCATTAGCTGGATCTACTTTTGATATATCTAATACCTATGGTTTAAGTTTTAAATAGTTAAAAATCTCAAATCACAAATGGAACTTGATATAATTACTACAAAATCATTCCATATTATTGATATTCTTAGAGATATTTATATTGCTAGTCTGAACTACAACATTCATAGCCAAGTCTGAGAATAACATTATAAAGTACTAATGTAACATTCCCCAGAGGACGCTCGAATGTACTAATAGTATCAACTCTCCGTGGAGGTTCTTTCCACGATGAGATGAAAAGATGGCGATGGTATGAGGGAGTGGAAACTCTAAACTTAGCTTTAGGTAGGATGGAAGGAGAAACGACAAAAGGCCAATGTTTTTGCAGTTTTTAAGAAAAAACTTTTTTTGCCCGAAATAAATGAAATATTGCTCCAGTACTAACTGTAACAAGTCACAAGTACACTTTTAATACGATCGTGTCATGTAATCTTGCTTTAAGTTGGTAATTCTGAGCCATTCCTTTTAACTAAGGGAGTTTTATATAAGAAAAATCAATAACTCTAGAGTTATTTTGATTGTCTGTGAGGTGAACTTGGTAATTTTGTAGTATTAAAGTGCAAAAGGCATTATTCTTTTTTTGGTTTTTTATCTGATCGGTTCATGTAATTTCTTTTAAGTAAGTAAGTCCAAGCCCTTTCTTTTTACCATATAAGTTGACTATAGAAGAGCCAGTGAAAGCATTATTTTTTATGAACATTTCATGTAAACTCTCTTTAAGTAGGTAATTCCAAGCTGACAATAATTACGCCTTTAATGGGAAGATCGGGGTTTGATACCCGGTTGGATTGGCTGAGGGCTGTTTCTCTTAAATGATTGTATGTTCTCCCGCCACGAAAGTGTGTGTAAACGTCCTTGAAATACATCCTTCTTGATTCCTAACAAATTAGCATAGTTAGTCCTGATGGGTGCATCGCGAACGGGTAGTAAGACGTGGTGCTAAAAATATAAGAAATATAGCAGACTAGACACCCTGACCATTTTTGCACTGCATCTTATTACATATCCAAGTGAAATGCAATTAACTGCAATATAATAATGGAGAAAGGTGGAATTTTAGAGGATTATTTGCTATTGTGTAAGTTTTAGAATCTGTTCTGGAAAACCAACCAAGCTAGACGCTTTTGACATTTAGACTGAGTGACCAACGGTGTGGTCTCTCTCTCTTTCTCTCTCTCTCTCTCTCCCTCTCTCTCTCTCTCTCACACACACACACACTTATATACGGGTTTTTTTCTTTTCGGTTTGTCTTCTGTTTCTACTTTAACAAATAGGATGCGTTGATTGGTTTTCTAGTCAGTCGGAATTTAATTGCAGAAGAGTTAATTAGAAAGTAATTGTAATTACTTCACTCGCCTCTAATAATGGAGTAATTCACATAATTAATTATTGTGACTGAAGTTCTAAGAAATACACAGTAGACTAAAATGGATATTTACTAAACTTTCTAACAAAAGAATAATCTTAAAATGTGTCTTGATTTCTACTTTAATTAATTTTAATCATTTAATTTTCAAATTACTCTTAGTAATTAATGATCTTGGGAATGCTTAAAATAACACATTGTATTATATATTTTGACTGATATTTTAAAAATTTAGTAAAAACTAAATAAAAAACTATAGTAAGATCAAAAAAAAAAGAACACTTTATTTATTTGTCTAACATTGAACCAATATCAACTTTTACTAATGTAAAGCCATTAAATGGTACAATCTTTTTGTAGTAGGGGAGACAGCCGAATAACAAATTTTCTTTGCATGTGTATTCATAAAAGTAAATATTTGATATGGTAATCAATTTTAAATTATATTTATCAAAGATTGAATGTGCTTAGAACCATTTGAACAAAAAAATATTATATTTTAGTATTTATCAAATAAAATAATAAAATAAAAAAAGTGTTACCATTACTATTTTTATCTTGAAGATTTTTTGCTCATTATATTAATTTCTGTATCTTTAATAGGGCTACTTTGTAAAAACCAACCCGCAAATTTTTCTTCTGCAACTCTTTTTTTTCTGATTAATATATTTTTAAACCTCGGTTTTAATTAATCATAATTCAAGATTTCTTCTTTCCCTGGTAAGTTTTTTTTATCGATTTTAACTTTTTTCTAATTTAATGCATTGATTAATGTTTATATTTTTGCATTCTTTTATTTTACTAAAGGTAGTTATATACTATAGTTCATATTGAGCAATATCCTATAGATATATAATATGAACAGTAGGTCTGTTTGAATATCGTGCAGTAGGCCTAATAATGCACCATTTGCAAATTTTTAACTAGGTCAGCTAACGTGAACTTTCTGAATCGACTGTTTATATAAGCACACGTTCTATAAACATACTTAAATCCAGAACAGACACTTCACTCTACTCTTCAGCCATTAATTAATCAATGTGAAAGGGTAAGTCCCAATTAACCTAATGATGAATGTTTCAGTCATGCATGGATATGAGGCAAGGACCCTTAGCTATGAAGGAAAACGTAATACAGATTTATTAAGGTGTTATTCTAGTTACGAATTGCATGTAAATTATGGGACTTACAACAGAGTCTATTTGAAGGGGTGGACACAATTAGTATATTCATTGTATACTAAATATGAGTGATATTCTAGAATTTCCGTTGATATATTATATATATATAATTCTTTCTTTACTTTCTAAGGTTTACAAAACTTACACTCACCAAAAAATCTATCAAATAAACCGAATATTGGGCTCAGTGGTTTTGTTATTTAAATTAAAAATTAAAAACATTTCAGAAAGCGTCCACTTATTGGATGTTTATGAAGAACATTGTAGAAGTTAGCTCTGAAGGTAGTTAAATAATTTTTCACACATATTATATAATAGAAGGGGGGAAAATATGGGTATGGTGAACCTTTTATCTTAGAATAAGGATTTATACTAAAAACTCGTATGATTTGTGAAAGATAATAATATAAATTATTTAAGAAACACTCCGACAAAAGCCTAAATGAAATAATTTACATTATTACAGAAAAAGAGAGACCCTAGGAACATCTTTGTACACAAAAAAGCATAACCATCAACTTCAATTTTCTAAGAGTTTCTTAAAACTTTTTATATTTGATCATAGGTCAGAATTATTTATTGTTTTAATAAGAAAATATTTCAGGTAATTTTTCTTTGATTTCAATAGAATGGTCACTTTACAATTTTAAGTTAATTGTTACCTTAGATTGTTGAGTAGATACAATCAAAACTGGAAATTTACGATTATTTTAATTACCCTTAAAGTTATTTTCATATGAAAATAAAGAGTTTCTATCTTACTTGTAATCTTAAACAATGCCTATATACTAAATTTAATCAAAACTTTTAGAACAGATTGAGAAAATAGTATTGATATATTTTGGTTCAACAGTAAACTACCCTTAATTTAAGAGTTACTTATCTAATTCAAAAATCTCATGGAGGGAACTTTTAAAAGTCCTAGGTACTAAGATCTGGCCATAACAGAAAAATGGTTTCGGCTTTAAGACAAGATACAGACAAACACACAGCCGTTATCGCAGAAATAATTTTTTAAGATTCAAAGGGTCATGAAACGTCAACCTTTATCAAAATATCGAATTTAATTTATCTGAATATCACAATAATTCTCTCTCCGAGGGGTCGAGGTATAGTAAATAAAGAATACAATTTTTAAACATTATATCTTACAAAATGTCAGTCTGTATGTCTGTTGCCTAAGATTTATGGAGCCACTAATCTATTGCGATGCAGTGTTTTAGAGTATTTAGTTTATTACCTGGGAGGCTTTAGTTTATTGATCAAACTATTTAAATCAAATAAAATTGATTCCATGATTTTTGTTTTAAAATACGTGATCAATAACTAATTCTTATAGTGAATGAAGAATTAATTACGTTTTTGTATAATTCGATCTTCAAATCCAAAGAGTAATTACAGAATATATTTCAATAGTAAATCCAAATATAAATCATATTTTTGTTTGATTGGTTGATTTGAATAATTACAGAAACTTATATAGGATAGTTATGTAAGTAAATGTTCACTTACAACTAGAGAGCTACTCTATAGATTTGATTGCAATATTTTTTTATACTATGTTGAATTACTCTAGAAAGGTTATGATTTTTTTTTAAATAATCTTTGTTTTCAAGGAGCTAAGCATTCAATTCAATGCAATTAAATACGTGTTTTATTTACACTGTGAAGTGTCAAATTTAGGACTGCCACAGGTCCATTGCTAGGACTTTAGGAGAAAATCAGACCCCTCAATACAGATTCAGTAATAAGTTCGGAGATTCCACATTCAAACATCGACCTATAACTGTATGCCAATTTAGCTAAACAATGGTAGACAATTCATACGGACTTTTGAATCAACTATCTGTTTGAATGCAGCATAAATCATACAAAAATCTTTCAAAGATATACGTTGATGTGCATGGCAGAGATTACAAATAGCGTAGAAGACATCCCGACGATGGAGGGCGTTCGACCACAATATGTTCTTGAACGTTGGAGATAGATAATCGTTGGGTGTTCCCACCGAACCCTGTGTGGTTGAGAGTGTTTTGCAGAATTCTCAAATCCATTAAGTATAATTTAAAAGTAAATTAATGAGGCCAGTGATCAAGTAAAGTTTAATATTTACTTGACAAAGTATGTGGAAATGTTTCATTTGAAATTGTTCAGATATTTATGCATTTAGCTGTCCATCTTTAAAATGGACAATGTGTATATTTTACTAAAAGTTATTTCCATTAACGTCAATAACAATCCAAGGGATACACCACTAATAATCTTTTTCAAATCATAAGCTAAAGAGTCCTTAGCAAAGACTCCTGCTTCCAATGAGATTGCTTAATGTAATGCTTTGAAAATTAAGAAATTTCATTTCGGAAAGCAGTGGGTTTTGGTTGAGGAGCCCTCAGGAAAAATGAGGAGTGATTTACTTAGGGGGCGGCCAGATTGGGCGAGCGAGCGACTAAAATATAAAATAGAGCACATTGGTTGTAATGAGAGGTGGCCAGACTGGAGCAACTGAGCACGCGCGCTTGAAAGATAGCACTGGTTCTATTTTTCAAGCGCGCGCGCTTGACCTTTTACAGTATAGTTTACAGGCGCTAGGCAATATTATTGTATGTTGGGTAATTGAGTGCTAGGAAAACTTCTCCTTTGACATTTTTATTAATATCGATAGGTTTAGCACACTTGCTACTAACGGCCTAATTTAATTGGTAAGATCATAAACCATAACCTATATATATATATGTTTGAAACTGTTATGTTAAATAACTTCAATATTATAATCAAAGTAGGCCTTTACAAATAAGAGTCAACATTAGCGTGGAGAGAGTATGAAAAAACCACAACAATAAATCACTTGTCAAAAACCACCCTCAGTTCACTGAGCCAAGATTCGGAACCTCCTCTTCAACAACTATCGAGAGCTATCTGCTAATCACGCGCTCGCTTGCTCGCTCACCAGTCTAGCCACCCAGTCGCTTGCGCGCTCGCTCTCTCGCACGCTCACCAGTCTGGCCACCCAATCACTTGCGCGCTTGCTCGCTCACTCGCTCCCCAGTCTGGCCACCCAGTCGCTTGCGCGCTCAGTCACCAGTCTGGCCACCCAGTCGCTTGCGCGCTCGCTCTATCGCTCGCTCACCAGTCTGGCCACCCAGTCACTTGTGCGCTCGCTCTATCGCTCGCTCGCCAGTCTGGCCACCCAGTCGCTTGTGCGCTCGCTATATCGCTCGCTCCCCAGTCTGGCCACCCAGTCGCTTGCACGCTCGCTCTATCGCTCGCTCCCCAGTCTGGCCACCCAGTCACTTGCGCGCTCGCTCACCAGTCTGGCCACCCAGTCGCTTGTGCGATCGCTCTATCGCTCGCTCGCCAGTCTGGTCACCCAGTCGATTGCGTGCTCGCTCAGCCAGTCTGGCCACCCAGTCACTTGCGCGCTCGCTCACCAGTCTGGCCACCCAGTCACTTGTGCAATCGCTCTATCGCTCGCTCGCCAGTCTGGTCACCCAGTCGATTGCGCGCTCGCTCTTTCGCACGCTTGTCAGTCTGGGCGAACACTTTGCCACGTATATACCATAGAACCGAATAACAAAATGTTTTACTATGTGAGAATGTGGCTCCATTTTGTCAGAGGTCAAACTTCATTTGAAAACTTACATACAGTGAACGACGAAACGCAAGTATTCTATCAATTAATTTGCAAAATGCTGGGATTCTTAGAGGATGACTCACACTGAAGAAGTACTTTATCAAAAACTTTTGGGTTGCTCTGCTTTCTCTTTCAGCTATTTTATCTCAATCGTATTAATATTTTTCAGTTACCCGCTTTGGTGGCCGCGTGGTTTAACGCGCTAATCTCGTGTTGGACTAGACTGTTGAAGACGGGGAGATCGGGGTTCAATCCCAGTAGGGTGCACTGAGGATGGTTTTTACTAAAATGAGATTCCACTCTTTCTCCACGAAAATGAGCGTACATTTCCTCTAAAGTAAGATTTCATAATCACCAACCAATTATTGTAATTATAGGCGTGATTTTGGATGTAATTGTAGGCGTATAAACTGAACAGGTAGTAAGACGTGGTGTTAAAAATATATAGATATTATATATATAGCTATATGTAAAATTTTACGTGACAGATTCTCTCACATGTATGAATGTGTAAATAAACTCTGATTAAGGATACAGCCATATCGAAACACATTTTTCAATCAAATTAAATACTTTTGAAAAATGACACTTTGATATAGTATTCGCCAATTGTGTACAACCTAATCTTGTTCAAGCGGCCGTAAAAATACTACGTCCATCACAGACTCTGCCTTAAAATAAATGAAAGACTACTCTGGTTATGAGACAGTTCCAAGTTAGCTCACTGGCTAAATATAGGTTCCTTAATACAAAGGTCATGTGTTCAAATAATTATATCCAGGTAAAGGATGATAATTTTTCAACTAATTAAGATCAAGCCGCTTTGGTGGCCACATGGTCGCTTACACTTGTGTAAACTAGATTTCCGATGATGGGGAAATTGAGGTTCGACTCTCGGTCGGGTATATTGAGGTTGATTTCTCAAATTAGTTTTCACTTTCCCTCTACGCGATATACCTACTCTAATTATAGCCTTCCTAATTTTACATGATTAACCTAATTAGTACACAAGCGTATAACATGAACGGGTAGTAAGAAGCAGTGCTTAAGAAAATATGTGTTTGATTATTTTAGGATTGTTATCAATCTTAATAATTATATCCTGTTCTATTTAACTATATTTTAACTCTCCACACCTACAACAGCCTCGGTGGCGTAGTTAGCTAACGCGCTAGTTTCGTGTTGAGCTAGAATACTGAAGACGGGGAGCTCGAGGCTAGAATCTCGCTCAGGTGATTTGGTGGTGGTGCTGTTTCATAAATGGGTTTCCCCTCTCCCTTCATCCATATTCAACCTTCCCAATTCCTAGCCCATTAGAGTAATTAATACTTAAGCGTATAACCGAAACGGGTACTAAGACGCGGTGCTAAGTACTACTATTATTATCTACGCCTGCGCCGTCACACAGACAAACAAAAGACCTCTATGTGGTCTTGTCTAGCGTTCCTGTGAAAGAAAGAATAGAGCTCAAATTTTCTGATGGAATACATCAGGTTCTTCCATAAAAGGTTTTCCATCCTCCACATCCACAAATGAAAAAGTGGGTATGCCTACACTTCTTATTAAAATTCAATCCTATTCCCTGACCCAGTGTGGCCTTACCAGAGCATCACGGGGGCCAGACGCAGCCCACGCTTACTGATATTGTAGCCTTCACCGTATCCTGGAAGAAAATTATAAAGATAAACGTTCTTTGGCAGATATAAATAGTTAAAAGATTAAAATAAAATATATTTATTTAAAAAAGTCATTATTGCATTTTATTAGACAATTATTCGATTGATAAATATTTGTATACATTATTATTATTACTTAAAAATTAATCATTGTTTTGTAAATGTGTTTTCTGCGTGCCTATTTCATTGTAAATATTTGGGAAATCCACTTTAAAATTTTAATTGCAAAAAAAAAAAAGTTAAGATTCTACCAGCCCAAAATACAATTTATATCTAAGTATCGCAAATAATTGTTTATTAAATGAAGATTATAGTCCTATATATATTAAATTTCTGTAATACATTTTCATTTAATTCTTTATTTATTTATAATTTCTAACGTGCACTTTTTTAACCAAATGATTATATCTGCACACTATAATATTTCTAAGACAGAACGAAAGGGCCTATCATTTTTGCCAGGAAAGGTATTTTCATATACATTTTCAGTATTCTTGTACACTCCATAATCGACATGGGACCGAAAACTTTCCTTTCCCTCAAAAGAAAGTTAGAAAGTTATAACATAGATTTTTATCTCTCAAGAAATAAAATATCCGTCGATATCGGCAGGGTTTGAACCCACCAGCATCGGTTCGTGAGTCGAGAACTTTACCCCAAGACGATTGAGGATGACTATGGGTTATCTCAATATATCTTTGACCAGTGGTGCCAAGGAAAGTTTTGGACCTTGGAGTCAAAACTTTGGATCACCATAGCCTAACTAATCAGTGATATATATATTCAGCTAACATTGAAAGGTAATAAGACAGACAAAAAGCTCATTAAATTAATCCAATTACTACACAAGCTACACTAAAATCTAGCTTATTGGGTTGAAATGGCTTAAATTTTAAATTATTTCTTTACAAACGTGACTTTTAAATGCTAATTTTTTGTTCTTTTTTTGGAACGACAACGTTTTCCTCTAACCAAACTTTTCTCTTGACTCACTGTCAAAAGCAAGTTTTATTAAATTATATTTTTTTCAGTAAAAGCTAATGAAGGAGAAAAAAAATTTGAAAAGAAGATTTTTTTTTTTTTTCTGAATAAGTTCTAACATAAAAATATTTTACAGAAATCGTTTGCCCTAAAGGCTTAGAATATCTGTCGGTACAACTTATCCTCGAGGTTGAGGAGGAATACAAAAAAATTTAAATTTGTACGATAATCTTCTCTGCGTTCATGTTATTAAAATCAATATTCTAGTATTTTTACCTTGGCGTTGTAAAGTTAGCCGGTGGATCCTACATAGTTTGATTGTGTGCGTGGTTTGATAGTCTGCTTGCCATATAAATAAATAACTTGTTCCTTGTTAAACGTCTTACAATCCATTTGCACTATACGCATGTGTACTAATTACACTAGTGTATTGTGTATAAATAAATAACTTGTTCCTTGTTCAACGTCTTACAATCCATTTGCACTATACGCATGTGTACTAATTACACTAGTGTATTGTGTATAAATAAATAACTTGTTCCTTGTTCAACGTCTTACAATCCATTTGCACTATACGCATGTGTACTAATTACACTAGTGTATTGTGTATAAATAAATAACTTGTTCCTTGTTCAACGTCTTACAATCCATTTGCACTATACGCATGTGTACTAATTACACTAGTGTATTGTGTATAAATAAATAACTTGTTCCTTGTTCAACGTCTTACAATCCATTTGCACTATACGCATGTGTACTAATTACACTAGTGTATTGTGTATAAATAAATAACTTGTTCCTTGTTCAACGTCTTACAATCCATTTGCACTATACGCATGTGTACTAATTACACTAGTGTATTGTGTATAAATAAATAACTTGTTCCTTGTTCAACGTCTTACAATCCATTTGCACTATACGCATGTGTACTAATTACACTAGTGTATTGTGTATAAATAAATAACTTGTTCCTTGTTCAACGTCTTACAATCCATTTGCACTATACGCATGTGTACTAATTACACTAGTGTATTGTGTATAAATAAATAACTTGTTCCTTGTTCAACGTCTTACAATCCATTTGCACTATACGCATGTGTACTAATTACACTAGTGTATTGTGTATAAATAAATAACTTGTTCCTTGTTCAACGTCTTACAATCCATTTGCACTATACGCATGTGTACTAATTACACTAGTGTATTGTGTATAAATAAATAACTTGTTCCTTGTTCAACGTCTTACAATCCATTTGCACTATACGCATGTGTACTAATTACACTAGTGTATTGTGTATAAATAAATAACTTGTTCCTTGTTCAACGTCTTACAATCCATTTGCACTATACGCATGTGTACTAATTACACTAGTGTATTGTGTATAAATAAATAACTTGTTCCTTGTTCAACGTCTTACAATCCATTTGCACTATACGCATGTGTACTAATTACACTAGTGTATTGTGTATAAATAAATAACTTGTTCCTTGTTCAACGTCTTACAATCCATTTGCACTATACGCATGTGTACTAATTACACTAGTGTATTGTGTATAAATAAATAACTTGTTCCTTGTTCAACGTCTTACAATCCATTTGCACTATACGCATGTGTACTAATTACACTAGTGTATTGTGTATAAATAAATAACTTGTTCCTTGTTCAACGTCTTACAATCCATTTGCACTATACGCATGTGTACTAATTACACTAGTGTATTGTGTATAAATAAATAACTTGTTCCTTGTTCAACGTCTTACAATCCATTTGCACTATACGCATGTGTACTAATTACACTAGTGTATTGTGTATAAATAAATAACTTGTTCCTTGTTCAACGTCTTACAATCCATTTGCACTATACGCATGTGTACTAATTACACTAGTGTATTGTGTATAAATAAATAACTTGTTCCTTGTTCAACGTCTTACAATCCATTTGCACTATACGCATGTGTACTAATTACACTAGTGTATTGTGTATAAATAAATAACTTGTTCCTTGTTCAACGTCTTACAATCCATTTGCACTATACGCATGTGTACTAATTACACTAGTGTATTGTGTATAAATAAATAACTTGTTCCTTGTTCAACGTCTTACAATCCATTTGCACTATACGCATGTGTACTAATTACACTAGTGTATTGTGTATAAATAAATAACTTGTTCCTTGTTCAACGTCTTACAATCCATTTGCACTATACGCATGTGTACTAATTACACTAGTGTATTGTGTATAAATAAATAACTTGTTCCTTGTTCAACGTCTTACAATCCATTTGCACTATACGCATGTGTACTAATTACACTAGTGTATTGTGTATAAATAAATAACTTGTTCCTTGTTCAACGTCTTACAATCCATTTGCACTATACGCATGTGTACTAATTACACTAGTGTATTGTGTATAAATAAATAACTTGTTCCTTGTTCAACGTCTTACAATCCATTTGCACTATACGCATGTGTACTAATTACACTAGTGTATTGTGTATAAATAAATAACTTGTTCCTTGTTCAACGTCTTACAATCCATTTGCACTATACGCATGTGTACTAATTACACTAGTGTATTGTGTATAAATAAATAACTTGTTCCTTGTTCAACGTCTTACAATCCATTTGCACTATACGCATGTGTACTAATTACACTAGTGTATTGTGTATAAATAAATAACTTGTTCCTTGTTCAACGTCTTACAATCCATTTGCACTATACGCATGTGTACTAATTACACTAGTGTATTGTGTATAAATAAATAACTTGTTCCTTGTTCAACGTCTTACAATCCATTTGCACTATACGCATGTGTACTAATTACACTAGTGTATTGTGTATAAATAAATAACTTGTTCCTTGTTCAACGTCTTACAATCCATTTGCACTATACGCATGTGTACTAATTACACTAGTGTATTGTGTATAAATAAATAACTTGTTCCTTGTTCAACGTCTTACAATCCATTTGCACTATACGCATGTGTACTAATTACACTAGTGTATTGTGTATAAATAAATAACTTGTTCCTTGTTCAACGTCTTACAATCCATTTGCACTATACGCATGTGTACTAATTACACTAGTGTATTGTGTATAAATAAATAACTTGTTCCTTGTTCAACGTCTTACAATCCATTTGCACTATACGCATGTGTACTAATTACACTAGTGTATTGTGTATAAATAAATAACTTGTTCCTTGTTCAACGTCTTACAATCCATTTGCACTATACGCATGTGTACTAATTACACTAGTGTATTGTGTATAAATAAATAACTTGTTCCTTGTTCAACGTCTTACAATCCATTTGCACTATACGCATGTGTACTAATTACACTAGTGTATTGTGTATAAATAAATAACTTGTTCCTTGTTCAACGTCTTACAATCCATTTGCACTATACGCATGTGTACTAATTACACTAGTGTATTGTGTATAAATAAATAACTTGTTCCTTGTTCAACGTCTTACAATCCATTTGCACTATACGCATGTGTACTAATTACACTAGTGTATTGTGTATAAATAAATAACTTGTTCCTTGTTCAACGTCTTACAATCCATTTGCACTATACGCATGTGTACTAATTACACTAGTGTATTGTGTATAAATAAATAACTTGTTCCTTGTTCAACGTCTTACAATCCATTTGCACTATACGCATGTGTACTAATTACACTAGTGTATTGTGTATAAATAAATAACTTGTTCCTTGTTCAACGTCTTACAATCCATTTGCACTATACGCATGTGTACTAATTACACTAGTGTATTGTGTATAAATAAATAACTTGTTCCTTGTTCAACGTCTTACAATCCATTTGCACTATACGCATGTGTACTAATTACACTAGTGTATTGTGTATAAATAAATAACTTGTTCCTTGTTCAACGTCTTACAATCCATNTTCCGTTCAGAAATCTTACGAGTTTATAGAAAGAGAGAGAAAGTCTGTGCGGTGCGCCGTACCATTTATTTTTTATTGTATAAGTAATACGATCTCATTTGTCAAAAGGTGAGCGAAGAAAGATTATTTCCAAGTTATTGCTGAGTGGTTGGTATTACTAACAGCAGAGTGGAAAATCACCCAGATTTTCTATTACGTCATCAGATGAACCATGAAATATCCATTTATTATAGAAGTAATAGGAAAACCTTTGTGTTTGGTTCCTACGTACATGTTTATAACATCAAAGTGCCAGTGATTCAGTCAAATTTATTTTATAGCCTTATACTTTTCTTTGCAGCGTTGACTTTGTATTACTTTAGTAGAGCTTTGCAGTACCCCGAGATAATGACTAGACGTGCTCCTATCATATTCATTTCACTCTTATTCTTGAGTTATTTCCTTATAGCAACGTTAAAATTCATCTGTGGAACTGTAATTATGGAGTTGGTGACCTTTTTTTTATCATTTAATTCACACTCTTTTCACATGAAATGTTAACGTTGATTGGAAATGGTGTACTGTGTGAGCTTGTGTTTTTACTTTCTCTCTATCTTACAGGTAGAGAAAGTATGGTGATCGTCAAAAAAATCGAACTCGAGATTTTGATGAATTTTGACGTTTCATGACTTCCTGAATCCGAAAAAGTGGTTTTTGAATTTCCGTCTGTCTGTCTGTCTGTCTGTCTGTCTGTACCTCCAACTAGAGCCTAAACTATTTTACCGATTGAGCTGAAACTTGATATCTAGGGTTTTCATAGGGTTGCCCCGAGGGGTTTTTGGAATTGGATATCTACCCCTAAAATTAAGGGTAGTTTACTGAAGGGAAAAAAGAGAAAAAGTCGATTTTCTCAAAATCGGCTCTAACGATTTTGATTAAATTTCATTTATGAACATTAATAAATATTCCAAACAAAATGGCTACTCTCAATATTTCGGCAAAATGGCTTTAAGGGCTCCGGTCTGATGCGTAAATTAACATTTTTTATAATAGCTCCGAAACTATTTGAGATATGAAATTACTTAGCATTACAAATATGTATATATATTTATAATACAGATATTTTATCCGAAACATATTTTTATAAAATCAATAACTTTCAATCTATACGCAATTATATGAATTTTTTTAACTTTTTGGACATTAAAGTTTAAGTATTGCGACCGTAAAAAAAAACTAACCTGAAATGTTGATGGATGTCGACGTCTCATGACCCCCCGAACCCTAAAAAATAGTCTTTGCAATGCCGTCTGTCTGTGTGTCTATAAAAACTTAAAATTAAGGGTAGTTTACTGAAGGGCGAAAAGAGAAAAATTTGGTTTTCTCAAAATCTGCTCAAACGATTTTGATTAAAATTCGTATCTAGGCGTTGATTAAGATTATAAATAAACTGGCTATTTTCATTTTCCTATGAAAATGATTTTTAGGGTACTTTACAGAAGCGTTAATTTCCGTATCTCCACAACTATTGGAGAAACTAAACAACTTATCATTGCAAAATTGTAGGACTATTAGAAATAAAAAACTTTTATTTGACATATATTTTTATAAAAGCAGCAGTTTCTGAGATATTTGCAAATATATTAATACAATTTTGTGAGCTTTAGTTGTAAACATATACTACTTAAGTCTTAACGCAATAATTCTCCAATGCCATAGAGTAATTAAATATAAGTATCTAAAAAAGTATGTTATTTTTCCTTAAATCTCTTAGGAGAAATGTTTGCATAGCAATGATCTATCTCCATTTTAGACTCAATAGTCAATATTTACATTTTTTATTGGTCAAAATGTATAAATGAATAATTAAATATCAATGCGATGACTTGAAGATCTGCAACACCTTATAAAATGTTAAAATTTTAACCAGAAATCGAAATTTTAATACGAAGTGTTGACCCTTGTGGAAGACATTAAACTGTTTGAAATGCTCTTAGGTGGACAAAGATGCGCCTCTTTTCTCATTGATTATATAGCATTGTATATTATTTTATGCGTGCTCTTATGTGGAGTGGTGATGATACAATGTACATTATTCCGTTCAGAAATCTTACGAGTTTATAGAAAGAGAGAGAAAGTCTGTGCGGTGCGCCGTACCATTTATTCATATTATATTCTTCTTCCCCAGGCTTTTAGTTTGCAATATTGCCACTTGCAATATTAATGGATAACTGGGGCGCTGCTGTATTTGAAATTGTAAATTCGTGCTCTTACTATAATTTAGCTTCCTCTTATCCATCTTGATTTACATTCTTCCGACATGTTATTTTAATATATTTTTGATGTTGCAGTCGGTGAGTTTGGGATATTCTGTGTACTTTATTTTGGACTTGATTTTTGTTTGCATTCAATTCTAATTCTTTCCAAATGTAGTGTTAACGTAGATTTATATCTTTGCATTTGGTGAGCTGGTGGTTGTGGCTGATTATACTAAATGCTTTCCTTTATGTGTTAGATCTCACCATTTCCCGATAAAGTGCTATCTTATTGCCAAACCATCTAGGCTGATGATTTGATGTGATTTTCCCTGCCTTCATTTTACTTTCTCTAATCCTCTTTGGGGAGAGATGAATTGTAATCAAGAGAAATGACCTCGGGATTTTGATTAATGTTTAAATTTCACAAACCCCTGAAGGCCAAAAATGGGTTTTCGAGATGCCATCTCTCTTTCTGTATGTGTCTTTGTATCTTGGCCTAGAACCGAGATCATTTAAATGTTATAGCTGAAACTAAGTAATTAGGATTTTGATAAAGTTCCTCCAAGAAAATTTTGGAATTAGATAATTTACCCAATAATTTAGGGTAGTTTACTTTCAGGCCTAATGATAGATAAACGATTTTAACAAAAAATTAATTTCTAGAGGCTTTTAAACATTACAAAGAAAATGGCGCATATCATATTTTCAGGAGAGTGATTAAAATAACACTTTATTTAAGCAAATATCTTTAATACGGTTCATATATCATGTATTTGATATATGAAACAGACTATCCTTGCAAAGGAATAGTCCAATAAATGTAAAAAAAGTTATATAAGATTTTTTTAAATCCAATATTTTTATTATTATTAGCACCGCCTCTTACTACCCGTTCGGGCTGTACGCACTTAGGCTAATGTGTAGTGGTAGGGTGATTGTGAGATGAAATGTAAGACGTACAGTTTAACGTGGGATCCGAACCACGGTGGAGGCCTGGCACTCCACACATTCACAAATTTTGATTAATACACGTCTTGTCAGAGGCGAAGGAAGGGTTTGGCAATCAAATAAATCTGTGCTGGGACCAAGGATAGAACCCCGGACCCTCAGCACAGAGGTCTGACACTTTACTCCTAGACCAACAGGTCATCAAAAAACCAATAGATTCTAAGATAATGAATTTTTTTTTTTTAAATTGAGGTCTGAAAAATTGATTGTTAAGCTCTTTTGTGAATGGAGAGGTTTCATTTTACTAAATATTTATTTCACCTGAATGCCTTATCAAGCCTTTCAATCGTGTTCTACTCTTTTACCTGCACAACAAACTATACATGCGTCAAACCAGATGCTAAACCAGTGCTGTACTAATATTCAGAGATATATATTTTTTAGACAAAATTGAACCAATGGGAAGCAGTATGTAATGTGGCGTTCATGGCCAACAATCTAAAATCAATTCTCCTCGGCAACACACAGTAGATCGGGCTAGTGGTTTTCTCAGGGTACGATCTTTGGGAAGCAGGACAGAGGCTGTGGGGGGTGGATGACAGATGCACTGATTGGATATTAAACTTGGAATTTATATTGCATTCCGAATATCCCACAACTCCCCACAGAAGCACACACATGCATTCCCAAACTTCGTTATGGAATATGTGATTCATTACATTTGCATAATTTCTTAATTTTACTTTATTTTTTTAGATGGTGAGCTTTAACCAATTTGCTAAATTTGACTTTTAAATTAGAGATAAATGAATTGATTTGCTAGGGCCTTGAGGAAGAAGGAGGATAAATGCATAAACGTTTCTCGAAATTATTAAAATGTTCAGATTGTAATTTTTCATTTTATTGAATGAACTAGTTTTTTAAAACCCGATTATATTTGGTAGAGAAATAAGTTGACTGAAAGATTTAATTAAATGTGGCCTATACACAGTGGATTACACTAATTAATTTTATTTTGCACAGTGTCTTAATATACTTTCGGACTATATGACTATGTACTAACTACACTAATGTTTTGGAGATTAGGAAGGTTAGATTTAGAGGTAATGTACTGGAATTTGAGTAAAGTGAGAGTGAAAAACTTTTAGAAAACCTTTAGAACACTTAACTGAAATAGAATTCTAATTTCCCAGTTTTCGGCAGTTCATTCTATTATCAAAGTAGTATCTTAGAGCATTCGGCCACCGAAGAAGGTTTATTTTCTTATCTTGCTAGATAGATAGTATATTAATTTTGTAAATCATTAATTATATTAAGGTATACACATCGCTGGGCATACTTACTAAACGTCAAGCTCATATGGTCTGGTGTTTTGTTGAAAGTGAGTTCAAGAGATTGAATCATGTCCTTGCGCACTTTCTTAAGAGGTTTATAATGTTCTTTCTCTCCCTTTCTTTTCCCTTTGTATTTAATTCTCTCTTGCCGTGCACAGTTGGTAAAAAGATTAGCCAATATTAATTCTGCTGAATGATCCAATAAGACATAGTAAAAATAAACAATTAATTCAACAACTAACAGAAATCATCAGGCCACTATACTTCCGGTCTCATAATTTGGCTATTCCGCTATCGAATGAATTTCCCAATATATTTCCCAACTGAGTGAACTATCTAGATTGTTCTACTACCGACATTAAAAAACAGGCAATTCTCCTATCGTGTGAACTATAGACCATATAGATTAATGAATTATCCCTGATATTCCTATACCTATTTGAAGATTTCGATAACTCTACCAACTATTGAGTTGTCCAGGCTATTTTTAAATCGAGGGAAATTGTCGCGTAGGATGGGTACGACACACAAGAGAATAAACATCAAAAGACTTGTGAAAGAGTGAAGTCTTAGCCATTGGTAGCATATAATTATCCTTTCTTTACTATTTCTTTGGAAGTGGTGGCACCTCATGAATGGTAGCCGTGTCATGACTTAAATTCTAGATGATTAAAGTACAGATTGTAAGATGATGACGTCAAAGGGGTTGCCCATTTCACGACAAACATTATCGATGGCAGTCGTGTCATCACCAGTAATATCTCTACTATACCGGGTGGACAAGAAACTCACTCATTGCAAGGGACCAAAGTGTGACGCTCAAGTTTGTCAACTGCTTGATTGTGAGAGAATAGATCTAAAGGTTTCTTTCAATGTTCTTGTGCGAAAAACATGTCTATGGCGCAAAAAAAAAACGCTTATTATCTTAAAATAGGTAAGTATTATCACACTTATATGAATACAAGTTTATATTAAATAATATATAATTCAGTTTCACAAGGAAAATTGCACAAATAAGAATACAGCATTGGATATAATTAAATATGGAGCTATCACCCTTGTTGTTTACATTCTGCTAAGGTCAAACTTATCTAAATAGCTTTGATATTATATTTATTTCAGAAACTAAATTAAATCAAAAGTTCGATAACAATGATAAATAAAGGTAGCTAAGAGCTGGATACAAATAATGGTTTGAGTGGCAATATTTATGTAGTAGTTCACGTTCAAACGATTATTTAGGTTATATAATTCTATGAAGTGTAACAATAATAGCCTACAACATCTTATTTATGAAACACATCAGGAGCTTCAAACATGGGCAGTTAAAAACTTTTAATTACTCATTCATTTCATTTAACCAAACAAAATTGATTAATCAAATATATTCATACAAATTACCGAACGAATTCCTAATGTCACATTGCCTTGTATGTAAGCAACAGAGTAAAAAGATTCCCGAAAGTTTCTTTCTCTCTTACATAATAGTGTGCAGACGATGGCTTGAAATATGTCAATCACAATCAGTCCAGTGATCAATGGCCATTCATGAAGATTCAACGCAAACGCGATGGGTTCGATGATGTCATAGGGCGTGTTTGAGGGATAACAATAGTCCCATTTTCATATTTCTTGCCATCCATTTCTACCCTGAAGCTGGTTGCCTTTAGCCTCGATTAGATTATTTTTTATCAACACAAGGTAACCTTCGTTCACGCTAAGGTAGAAGACCTATATTACATTGTTTCCCTATGACGTAGCTTATAAATTATGAAATAGGTTCATAGTGTAATCCGTTAAATTAAGATTTATACCTTTCAGGCTAAACAGAATTCAAATTTGTTTATTTTTTCCCGTTAAATTTGGGCTTCGAGCAAAAAGAAAGGACTATTGTTTCAACAGGTACGCTAGTTGGGTTAGCGAGTTGCTTGTTGCCCATGCCCTGTGTTCATAATTCTGTTTTTGTCTTTAAACACCCATTTAATATTTGCTAAATTTAATTTTGTATTTCACCCTCCAGGTTTGACTATTTATTACTTATGGTATTTTTTCTATTAAATTGAATTTGTTTCTGGTTCACGCTACATGAATGGGTGACTCACATATACTTGTATATCGTTGATTTTACGGGGGCTGATAAATTTTTTATTCTATTGTTTTGTTATCAGCTCATTGCTGTCGGGAGGGTTCCCTTTGTGGAACAGTATTTATGTAAATGATAAATGTCCGAGCTAACCAAGGTTTTTTTGGGGGATTACGCCTCTTTTTGCGTTAATATATACATATATGTACAGTTGTTTTAAAACACCCCACACTGTGGGTTTGTCATCTATAAATTCAACTGAGCTCCTTGTTGTAGCTATTTATTAAATATGTATGTGATATCTACCTTATAAATTTATATGGTGGACTATTAAGTTAAGGGAATAATTATTCTACTATCAAATGGCTCATCCAGATTATTCCATTAATTAATTAGCTTTTCATGTTACTCAATATCCTATTTAAATATTTATATTATTTTAATACTGATTGAATGTTTTAGACTATCTACCAAGCGATTGAACAATATGGTTTGTTAAACTATTTACTATTATATTCAGGTTATTATACTATTTACTATTATATTTTCAGGCTATTCTAATATTTTACTATCTCTCAATTTTTTTATAAATATTTACTATCAGACCCAGGCTATTCTATTAATTATAAGGCTATTAAGATTCTTCTTTAATCTACTATTAACTTTAGGCTAGTTTAATATTAATTATATTTGCCAATTAATTCTTATGATATTAAAACAATATCTTACAGCTATTCTATTTATTATTTTACTAAAATTTTTCTACTATCCCTAGGATATATTAATTTTTACCATTTTAACCAGACTCTCCATTATTTACTTTTATCTCAAGGCGATATCAATATTTATCATTTTTCCAGATATTTCAACTTTTACTATTTATCAAAATTGTTTCACTATCTATAATATATCTTGGAAATGTTACTATTTACTTTTCTCTCAAAATTATACTTCTATTTTATATTATTCTCTATATGATTCTACCACGGAAATAGATAAAATAAGAAGATACAGTTTTTAATCAAAATCCAAAATTTTTCTACCTAAATTTGCAGAACAAAAAATAATTATAATTCAGGGAATAAATATTTGACCTGCATTGGCACACACTGGATTCGTGAATTCTCGGAACAAGTTTTCTATACAAATGTTGACGTTCTCTCAGTTCTACCAACCTGAAGGTAGAACATATACCTACACGTGTTATTAGAAACGTACTCTAACAATTTGTTGCCTGAAGAGGTCCAAAACCTTTGTTCCAGTTTGTGTTTCAAGTTTCCCCATCCCCACCCACACAACCCACACCGCGGGTTCTCTCATGTAAACTCTATTAAAGTCGTATTAGAGGCCCACCATTGAAGTTGGTCCACAAGCGTTCAAGAACTGTCCCCTACAACCAACTCCACCCACTCTCCTCATCCCTGCTCTAACGACTTCCTTTAGTACTCGCGAGCCACATCTTGATAATTACTCCCGACATGTGGTAACGATGTTAGGCTGTGTGTTCCGTTTCAGAGTAGACTGCGATTTAGTCCACATGAATCAGTCTGATTTAAGGGGGTAGTTGACCTTTCCCTTTATGATCTCTAAAATGTGTATTGGATTAGTATCAAAGAGTTTAAGGAGACGAGGTACAACGTCAATAATATGACGTCAGGTTACTTCAGTAAAAAGGAAAATACTGTGAGAAAGCCATGGAGATAATCTAGTTTGAGCCTTAAAAAAATAAATGGTACGGCGCACCGCACAGAATTTCTCTCTCTTTCTATAAACTCGTAAGATTTCTGAACGGAATAATGTACATTGTATCATCACCACTCCACATAAGAACACGCATAAAATAATATACAATGATATATAATCAATGAGAAAAGAGGCGCATCTTTGTCCACCTAAGAGCATTTCAAACAGTTTAATGTCTTCCACAAGGGTCAA
>CABFWB010004492.1:28126-58538 GCA_902151455.1 Timema bartmani
TATTGAAAATTATTGATTTTATAAAAATATGTTTCGAATAAAATATTTGTATTATAAATATATATACATATTTGTAATGCTAAGTAATTTCATATCTCAAATAGATTCGGAGCTATTATAAAAAATTGTTAATTTACGCATCAGACCGGAGCCCATAAAGCCAATTTGCCGAAATATTGAGAGTAGCCATTTTGTTTGTAATATTTATTTATGTTCATAAATGAAATTTAATCAAAATCGTTATAGCCGATTTTGAGAAAATCGATTTTATCTCTTTTTTCCCTTCAGAAAACTACCCTTAATTTTAGGAGTAGATATTCAATTCCAAAAACCCCTCGGGGCAACTCTATGAAAACCCTAGATATCAAGTTTTAGCTCAATCGGTAAAATAGTTTAGGCTCTAGTTGGAGGTACAGACAGACAGACAGACAGACGGAAATTCAAAAACCACTTTTTCTGATTCAGGGAGTCATGAAACGTCAAAATTCATCAAAATCTCGAGTTCAATTTTTTTGACGATCACCATACTTTCTCTACCTGTAAGATAGAGAGAAAGTAAAAAGTCGGTAGGCATGCGGATTAAGGGGTCTGATCTTGTTTTCTTATAACAGAATTGAATCTCGGCTCAGCGTAGTAATTATTAAATTTAATCTGAATGGCTTCCCCCTCTCTTTCCACATAAATTAGATTTTATTTAATTTCAATAATACCTACCTCATCCTTATCCCATTAGTGTAATATTGGAGGTATCACAGATTGGTTGTAAAACTCGATATAAAAACCCTCTTATTAATACAAGGGCATGTTGAAATGTCATGTTATTAATTTGATAAATTAATAAAACTCAGGTCTTAACATAATATTTAAACAACTTCTCGAGTAATGATTATTTTAGCTGAGTAGTTTAGGATCCAAACATCTCCTTTGCCTTTAGAATGTAATTTATTTTTTGAAATGTTAGTATGGAATGGTATTAATTTTAAATTCTTTCATTTATTTTATTGTTTTCTGTTAATTTTATGATTGTATTGATATTGAAAAATTATTTTAAGTATCGGTTTAATATCCGCCATTTCGAATACTTATAATTATTTTTGTATAAATCTATTATCTTAGTTTTAAATAGCTCGTTAATTGTTATATGTTAAGGTGGGAGTTTAGAGAAAGGAGGGCAGTATTTTTTTTTATAGATTTTTAAAAAAACTTTTTTTTTTCCAAAAATATTCAAGTATTGCTCCAGTGAAAACATAAGAATTAATTTTCTTTACATGGTGATATAAACAGTTGTTGAATATCTGTCATGATCATAGCAGCATTATATAATTGATAGACAACTATTCAACAACACTGTTGATATCACCGTGTAAAGAAAGTTCTACGTTTGTGCTGAAGCAATATATATTTATTTTAGTTAAAAAGGTTTTTACACATAAAACTGCAAAAACAGCGACAATTCTCACATTTCATACATCCCCACCTTAAATTAATTTGAAGAAATATGACTTCCAAGCAAGTATTGAAATTATAGAGGGGCTTTTTTTTATTAACAAATAGAACTAATAAATAGAAGTTGAGGCATACATTATCTCTTTGTCCAATGGCAGTAATGTAAATTGTGATATGAGTTCTTTTAATTTAAAAAAAAAAGTATTATTTTCATTAATTTTATATGTTTTCTATCCCCTTTTACTTTACGTTTTTCCAAATATAATATAATATCTACTTTGAAAATATTTGGCAATTCCCTTATCTATCTTTAGACCTCCGGGATTAGCCTATGACGTACCAGAAAAATTATCCCCTATATATTTCCGGTGATATTCTCATATCACTAAGCTATTAGTGATATAGTGATGTTGGTGTACTCAAAGCCAACACAATGGTCGATATAATCTTTACTTCCAACATCAAACTGTTTCGCTGTACTGCACTGAAGAAACACTACAGGGGTTGGAAAAGAGATTGTGTGTGTGTGATGAGAAGTTAGGGGCAAGGGGGTATCTAATGGTGGATCAGGCTAAGTTTGAGGGTGGTGGGGGGAAGAGAGATAACACGTGGTCAGACTCAATATTTTCCAAACCGCTAGTAGCCATTACTCAAACATTTGAAGACCGATATTACGAAACTTGAGTTAGAAGTTTTGTTGACTCTGACAACATTACGTTGAGGATAAAGGGAGAGCTATTTTCTAATCATACCCATAACACCCTGAGAAATGAGTAGCTTGTAAAATGAAGCCCCTGAGCTTAGAAAGTATTCACCCAAATTTAGAATAATTTAATTTAAATTTAGTGGGTCATAAACATTGTATTAATTTTATTCCAATTACTGGTTCTTTAAAGATTGGATCCAAACAAGCCAACAAGAATAATAGGTGTATAATTAGATTTTTTAATTATTTCATCGTGACTCTAGTAATAGAAACCAATAAATAAACCTTGTCAATTTAACAAGCCTATGTTATAATAATATCATGGTTATAATTAAAAGGGCAAATTTTAAAATATGTTAGAGGGAAAAATATACTTTAGTTATATTTGCACTTAATAATCTTTTAATAAAATTATCGACGAAATTTAACAAATTTTTGTTACAAAGGAAACATCAGGAGCCCTTCATGGAACAAAATGTATAAACTGTTTTCCAATGAGCATGTGCCACCATCTTTTTTACTAGTTTGTTGAGCTGGAAAGTGGAGTATCTTGGTTTTTATCTGAAGTTAATTGGTTTCGAAACTAGTCTTGATATTTTTTTGTGTTGCGTAGTTGGTGAATTTTGGTGCTGAAGCAGAAGGGAAAGAACGTAAGCTAATTTAAGAATAAAATAGCCTAAAGCTATTATTTATGATTTCGTGAGGATTACTCCATCTAGATATCATATTATGAAAACTATAATAACTGTACAAGTGACAGCAATAAACCAACTACCGAGTCGAAGGTGGCTGCGTTATCTGATAGCTCGTGATATTAATAAAATCACACATTTGTAGCCGACAATTTCCGCACGTCCATCATAGACATCTCCCTTAATAAAATATGAGTGAAGAATGACCCAGGGCACGGGATGATTCCTGGATAGCTCAGTGGCTAGAACATTGTCGTACTAATCCTTAGCCAAGGGTACCGGGTTAAATTCCCGTGTACAGGTATCATTTTTCAATTTTCAGAACGTAAGCTAAGTTACTTCTGAGCTTGATGTAGAATTACGTGTAGTATATTTGCAGGAGACCCCTTCATTATACAACTTTAATCTTAAGGGATAACATTAAAATATTTTCATCTGTTCTTTTTTTCAACATTGGGTGAAACTAAATACTTCTCTCGCGTTATTTTTCATTAAGGATCACCAACAGCTTTCAAAAAAACAAAATCATTTCCTCATAAACTTCCTCCATATTGACGAATACGGAAAGGATGAGCGAAACAAATGTTTCATTGTGTTTTTTTCCATCATGTTACATAAGTAAAACTACCTTCATACAAGTTTGGTCCATGATATAGAAACCTTTTTGTTCAATTATGTGTTAACACATAGGCCTAATGTTTATTGCAGTGTGCATTCAGCCTAAAGCACTCGTGAATTTCTAAAACAGGTGGTATATACTAAGCTAATAAATCCAGTACGCGTGACAGCACTACACTATTGACATCTATACAAGCAGCTTGCCAATTTGGTGACGATCATTTCTTTAAATAAACCTCAGATGTTCGTTGTGTTAGATTTTAACTTGTTTTGCTACAATTGATCATACTCTTTATAAAATGTAATCTACTTCTCCATACCTTTATGTTAAGGATCCACTTTGAAATTGGCCACAGAAAACAAACGCAATGAAAAATATTTAGATAAACTTGTATATTTTTTGTCCTAGTTTGCGATTAAGGGTCCTTTTTGTAATTCAGAATTTGTTGTATAAAACTGAGACAGTATTAATTATTCTATTTATTTACAAGGAATGTTTAATAAAGAAATGCATAACATTGTGAGTATTCTGTAAACAAATTAATAGTTTATCAAATATATCAGTCTGTTTCAGTCTGTTTATTGATAAATGCACTACATTTTGGAAGATTTTATTTCGTTAAGGATTTTATATCGTAGAGGATATTTTCTAAAATAAATAAATGGCAGATATACATTTGATGTATGGATTTGCCGAATGTTATTCAGCTGAATCAATATTTTTGTACATAGACCGCTTTCTTATAATATGTCTGCCAAGTAAGAAAATGTTTCGAGGAGACCATGTACACCTAAGGGGGTTCAACCAGACTGACAAGCGTGCGAGCGATTGCGCAAGCGACTGGGTGGCCAAACTGGCAAGCGTGCAAGCGAGTGAGCGCGTGATTATCATATAGCTCTCGTTAGTTGTTGATGAGGCTCCGAAACTTGGCTGAGTGAAATGAAGGGGTTTGAAAAAGTGATTTGTTGTCGTGGTTTTCTCATTCTCTCCCCACGCTAATGGTGATTCTTATTTTTAAAGGCCTACTTTGATAATATTGAAGTATTTTAACATATCAGTTTTACATTAATATATATATGTATACATATACTTTTTCATTTCATATGTATATATATATATATATACATATATGTATGGTTTATGATCTTACCAATTAAGTTAGGCCGTTAGTAGCAAGTGTGCTAAACCTATCGATAGTAATAAAAATGTCAAAATGAGAAGTTTTCCTAACACTCAATGAACCAACATACAATAATATTGCCTAGTGCCTGTTAACTAGACTGTACCGGGTTGAGCGCGTGCGCTTGAAAAATAGGACCAGTTCTATCTTTCAAGCGTGCGCGCTCAGTCGCTCGCGCGCTCCAGTCTGGCCACCTCTCATTACAACCAATGTGTTCTATTTTATATTTTAGTTGCTCGCTCAGTCTGGCCGCCCCCTAGGCTGTACTGGCAATTTTTTAAAAACTTGTAACAGATGGTGGTAGAACAACCACCAATAAAACGTTCATACTGTAAAAAGCACCAAAAAGAATAAGAACAGCAAAGAACGTTGGATGCATGAAAAGCTGATACTTTTTTTACACTCCATAATCTATATCCATACTATTTTCAGTAAATACATGGACTTAACGAAGGAGACTTGACTCCTGTAGTAATTTTGTGTTTTAAAGGAAGAATTAATACACTCCAATCATATTTATTTTAACTTTGGTGATTTTTACTTAAATTTAATTTCAAACATCAAAAATCTTACTAATTTAGTGTAAATACGTTGAACGTCTGCACAGGTAGTAAGACAGTCGCACAAAATAAAATGAAAAGAGATCCCACCATTATTCATGCGCCTCGACTAGGACCGAACCAATTTGTCCTGTCACCGATGCGGTCGATATATCCCGCAATAGCTCTTCGCAGCTCGTTCATCACTCATACATATATGTATACGTATGACGTCACTAATACCACCATTTATTACCCGGCTTTAAGCTAGACCAAAGACAACCGTAGTAGGAGCAATGTCAGCCCAAAACTATTTAACTTCTCGAGCATAAAAAAAAGGTATTTCTACCAACAGCAGATTTATAAGCTTTACGTTTCAAAATGTCCAAATAAATAAATAGAATTTGATCCTATTTAAAAAGATTAAAATCTCTTGATATATGGCTACCATTTTTTAGGAGAACCTGACTTTATTTATATATATAAAAAAAATCGTTGAAGATAATTTAAAAAAAAAATAGCATCTCTAGCTGCACGCTTTAAGGTACTAGACTTAAAATCGACTAAATTACCAGTGATGAAGAGGTTAAGTTTTAAATCTTTGTTCACAAGGAAAGATAACTTCTGTAAACCCATCTGGGGCTCGAACCTTTATCTACCGGTCGTATACAGTTTATTCTATTGCGAGAATACAGCCTTATACCATGTGGCCACACATGTGAGATGTATTTTTTCATTACTATTCGTAATTGTAAGATTTTATTTTAGAATACACAAATTTAACCGACCTCCAACCTCTTTTATATTATTATATAAATATGATATTACCCGCTTCGGTGGCCGCATAGTCTAAGGCGCTATTCTGGTATTAGACTAGTTTACCAATGATGGGTACATCGTGGTTCAATCCCATCCAAGGTTTTCTGAGTGTGGTTTTTCTTTGAGAAAATGCGGGTTTAATTCCTTTTAATTCATCCTCCCATCTCTAGATCGTTTGGATGAATTAATATATGAGCGTATAACCCAAATGGGTAGTAAGATGTGGTGCTAAAAACAACCAAATAATACTGACATTATATACCTTTCTTGTTGTCCTACTACATCCCCCCTCCCCTCACCCTACGATACTAGAGGGCGTATTACAGTTATGTCAGGTATATCTATAATTATGTGTATTTAGAAGGGTATCACTAAAACTAAATTAAAGTCGGGCAATGACTTCATCCGCTTTTAATACTTTAGCTTAAATCTCACACTACATTAAGGTCAGGAGTTACTTCTTGGGAATTGTAAACAAATCATACTGGTGTATTAACTCGGCATCGGCTGTTGTGGCGCTACATTTAGGATCGTTGTGAATGTTTTCTCAGGTTGGGCTAATAAAAACAAAACACAACATAATTCTAATATAATCTAGCCTAGCTTAACCTAACATCTAACCTAGTGTAACCTGACAGCCTAAACTAGTCCAACCTAACCTAATCTAGCATAAACTTACCTAACATAGTCTAACTCAGCCTAGTCTAACATATCTTAACCTAGTCTAGCCTAGTCTAGCCTAGCCTAGCCTAGCCTAACCTAACCTATTCTAACCTAAACTATCCTAGTATAACTTAACCTAAACTAGACAAGCGTAGCTTAATACAAGAAAAAAAATGTATTCTGGTTTAATATCTATCAGTAGGTCTATTAACTGTTATAAATAGTGATCAAGACCCCAATAAGCTATGATTATTATACTCCTGGTTAGTGATCGTGACCCAACTAAGCTATGACGATAATCCTACTGGTCAGTGAACGTAGCCCAACTAAGTTCTGATGATAATCCTCCTGGTCAGTGACCTTGGCCCAACTAAGTTATGGTGATAATCCTCCTGGTCAGTGATCGTGGCTCAACTAAGCTATAACAATAATCCTCCTGGTCAGTGATCATGGCCCAACTAAGCATTTTGGTAAAAGGGGTCCATGGTCCCCGATACCCTGAAAAAAACTATCTTTCAACGTACTTGTCCTTTTCCATGAAAATTGGAACTTACCAAAATACTACCGTCATTCTTTAGGATTTGGGTTATAAATGTACCCTTCATCCACCTTGTCCTTCCCTTGAATTATTCTAATTTTGCTTAGCCTATGAGTCTACCTCGTTGTTTTTGGGGTAAAGCTCTCACATCAGTAGGCTATCAGATTTTTACCAAGGTCATCGGATTTTTCTTGAACGAGAAAATTCCGTAAATCAGCTTCCTTTGGAGAGGGAGTAAAGCCGTCGGTCCCATGTCGATTGTGGAATGTAAAAGAACCTTGGGAGGTATATGATTGGCAAACATTGTTAAGCTCTCTTTTCTGTGTGGACAGTGGCTCATCCATAAAATCATTATTTTTTTTATAACACCATTTAAATTATGATTTGTAAATTGTAAATTTGCATATGGTTAAATTTAATATATATATATATTTGGTTAGTGGTCTGGCGCAACAAATAGATATAAAGCTAAGAGAGTGTCGCTTTAAAGTTCTCATCGTTACGTGAAGGGAGAAAAATATAGGATTTTTATTAAAATTAAACACCGAAAAGTAAATTTAATCAGGTTTGATTAGTAAACTCTTAACTAGAAAGTGGAGTGAGGGTTTCTTTATTAGGGATAGATATTTTCCCAATACAAATTTTAGAATATATTCTATTGCAATAATCTGCAGCCATCACTCCAACATTACATTAGTATTAATAAAATTTTACTTATCACCAAGTCTTACTACCTGTTCAGGCTATACGAATAAACGATAATTACTTTAATGTTAAATAAATGAAGAAGGAAGCATTAAAGAGGTAATCTACCCACATTTGCGTGGCAGGAGATTCAGAGACAATTTATGAAAAAACTCCCAGAAAAGCTGACCAGGATTTGTAACCCTATCTCCCAGTCATCACCAGGCCAGTCTAACACGAACGACGCCTCTCACGATTCGGTCACTGAGAGCGGTGGTATAGTAAAATTAAAGAGCTTATGAGATAGAATCATGATATAATACCTCAAGGTAAGACTTTTAACTGGACCCGCTTTGGTGAGCGCATGGTCTAACGCGCGATACTCTCGCAGTAGAATAGACTGCCGATGACGGGAATATTTAGGTTTCAATCTCAGTCGGGTGTACTGAGGGTTGCTTTCTTAAGGTGCGACAGAAGGGAGCGTGAGTAATTTTACAGTTTTTATAGCATTACATTTTTTTTTAGCTAAAATAGATCAAACATTTATCCAGTAGCAACGTAGAGTTTAGTTTTCTGCGTATGCTAATATCAGCAGATCTTGAATATCTATAAAGTGTGTCCTGGAATTTTGTAAAAACTTTTTCTCTTTATTTAAAAAGTTTTGACAAAATTCCAGGACACCCTTGACAGATATGTTGATATTAGCATGTGAAGAAAACTAAACTCTATGTTGCTACTGGAGAAATATTTGATTTATTTTTGCCAAAAAAATTTATATTTTATAAAAACTGTAAAATAACTCATGCTCCCTTCTGCCTCACCTTAAGTGGCTTTCCAATTTCCCTCAACGCAAATGAGGGTACACTTCCTGTAAAATATAAACTTCATAATCCCTAAAATCATAAATGTAATTATTACATAAGCGTGTAGCCCATAAAGTTAGTAAAACGCAGTGCTAAAATAAAAATAATTGTACCTCTCAGGTTAAGCGAGATGAACTTCTATTTAAACTTTTCAAAACGGCCAATATTAATATTACTTATCTCCCAGTGTTGTTGAGACCGGTAGTGGACATTTCACGGTTTGAAGCGCTATTAAGACTATTGATAGTCTATTAAACGTGAATGGTGTACATTGCGAAAAGAGTCGATTTCCTCCACACAGGAGATGACGAGCGTTTATAGCGGTGACGGTAGCTGAACCCTGACGTAAAACATTTCATCGGCGGCCGGGTGCATAGCATTTGTTTATTATTTATTATTTAGCACCGCGTCTTACTATCCGTTCGGGTTATACGCCTAAGTACTAATTACGTTAATGGACTAGGAATTTGGAAGATTGAACTTAGAGGAAGTGAACCCGCATTTGCGTGGGGAGAGTGGAAAACAATTTAGGAAATACCTCCCCCAGTTCACCCGACCGAGACTCGAACCTCGATCTCCCCGTCCTCGGCAGTCGAGCTCAACACGACTAGCGCGTTAGCCAACTACGCCACCGAGGCGGGTTATAACATTTGTTGTTTGTTAAGGAGGATAACTCCATACTTATAGCCACAATGTATTACTACCCGTTCAAGTTATAATTATGTGTAGTCCTAATACCTACACTAATTATTTGTGGATGCTTGCAGTAGACTAGGCTGCCGATGACAGATCAACATTATAATCTCGGTCACGTGTTCTAAGGTTGGTTTTTTACAAAGTGGTTTTCAACGCTCCCACCACGCAAATGGGGGTAGACTTGATCTAAATATAAACTTACTATTCCCTAAAACTATCAGTGTTATTAATACATTAGCGTAAAACCGGAATGATTAGTAAGACGTGGTTGTACAAAAAAAAACCCAATGAGAATAGAATACAAAAAGTTCACAATAGATAAGGGACACGGTTTGTAGTACGAGGGTGACGTGGTGGTTTATGGGTAAGTTGTCAAGACTTCTGTGTTCCGGGGTTCAATCCTAGGTCCCGGCACAGATTTATCTGATCGTCAAACCTTTCCTTGCCTTCTGACAAGATGTGTATTAATCACAACTTGTGAATGTGTGGAATGCCAGGCCTCCACCGTGGTTCGGATCCCACGTTAAACTGTAGGTCCTCCATTTCATTTCACAATCACCCTACCATTACACATTAGCGTAAGTGCGTATAACAGGAACGGGTAGTAAGACGCGGTGATGATGATAATAATAATAATAATAATAATAATAATAATAATAATAATAGTGTAGTACGAGGAACTAAACCAATACACCCGTGGCTACTTTCATCTAACACGCCTCGGTGGCGTAGTTAGCTAACGCGCTAGTCGTGTTGAGCTCGACCACCGAGGACGGGGAGATCAAGGTTCGAATCTCGGTCGGGTGAACTGGGGGTGGTTTTTCCTAAATGGTTTTCCACTCTCCCTCCACGCAAATGCGGGTTCACTTCCTCTAAATTCAACCTTCCCAATTCCTAATCCATTAGAGTAATTAGTACTTAAGCGTATAACCCGAACGGTTAGTAAGACGCGGTGCTAAATATTATTATTATTATTATTATTATTATTATTATACTTTCATCTACCCCCGCACAAACAGATGTGATGCGGTGAAAGAAAAAGAATTCTACTCTATAAACTCAAAGACTCATGTCGTGTAAATTCCACAAGCAGCTTATACGAATCACGTTGCGCCGCACGCTAGTGTGCGTTGTGACATTTGATGTCATAAGAAGCATACAGAGGAAATTTATTCTGGGCGGCGCTGTGCTGTGCGGCTCACTCTTTTGGGAGACAAGCTTTATTCTTAACCACCAAAAGGAAATGCAATTATAGCGCCTTAGAACCATCCAAAGCAACCCTAGTTCAGAAAAATAGAAGTAACCAACTAGGTAATATCCGAACGATGTGCACTCAGATTAAATAACAAGCTCATCTGGTAAGTTGCTTGATGATCAGGGTTTGAATCCTGTCAAATTGTATTTATATTTTTATATACTTTCTCCTCTACACACTTCTGTGGCCGCATGGTCTAACTGTTCTAATTTAGCTCCAAGTAAATACATGTACGTTTTTCCCTAAGGTCTACCTTCTTCAATGCTAATCCTTTCATGTACTTAAGTACGTGTAGTATGAATGGGTATTAAATCGCTGAAATTAATAAAAAAAATATTTGCCCACGCTCACTGAAACTGTAGCCGTAATAGTATTCTGGAGGAAAGTTAAACGGAAACCATAGGTGTCAAATCTGAAATAGCCAATGATTAAAATAAAATATTTTATACAAAATAGTTATTATTGCATTTAATAAAGCATTAATTGGATTGATAAAAATATGTATATATATACTTATATGGTGCTAAGTTAGTTTGCTAATGTTCTTGTGCTGCATATTACATAGTATATTTTTGGAAGATAAATAAACATATTTTTGGCAATAAAATTTGAAAGCCATAAATACAACTTATTTAAAGTATTGAAAATAAATGTTTATTGGGTGTTTGTGGGCCAATATTAAGTTGATGGTATTATTAATATACCTTTTTCCCGTAGGGAAAACCGATAGTCAAATTGGTCCTTGGGGTAGAAAAGTTTTACAACTCTGCTCTAAAGCGTCACTCTCGCAATAAATTAGACTGCCAATAACCAGGAGATGAGTCATTCAATTTCTCTCAGATTTACAGAAGGTAGGTTTCCCTAAATAGTTTTCCCACACATTCTCCACGCAAATACCAGCACACTTCCATTCAAATTTGGCCTTCCTCGTCAATAACATTTAATTGGTACAAATGCATATAACCGGAACATGTAATTAGACGTAGTGTAAAAATAAAAAATAAAAAATGTCAGAAAGGTCCAGGTGAAGACGTGCCTCAATTGTTAGGCATACAACAATTCCACGTCTTTTATTTGCTCAAACCTACTCTTAAATTTCCCTATTATTAAATATTATTTACTTTCCATTTACTGTTCTTCTGTAACTTGTTTCTCAACGAGTCAAGGACTCTGTCCAGTTCCAAATTCAATACTTTATATTTTATGTAACTCAACCAGAAAGCACTGAACCATGATATTTATTTTTCCTTTAATATAAACCTTGTAGAATATGACATCACTCTAATCTCACCCATTGCCTCTGGGCTGGCACTGTGTGGCGCTAAATGGAATGTCATGCGGTCTTTCTCTCCGACTTCTACGCGGGTGGGACCACAGTTCAAATCCTATCACCTCATATTCCGTTAGTCAGAGATAATAGTTCCTCGGACTGACATCTTGCCGGTCAGTCATATGCCAGGATCACGATCAACTTAACGTTAACTTAACGTAACATTAACTTAAAGTTAACTTAACGTATGTGTGATCACGATTCACGTAACTTAACTTAACAACTCGAGCCAAACATCTTCATTCTTGAGTATGATCTGCGATTTGTACTAGTTTTACAGTGATGATCTGTGAATGTTTACAGTTTTCAATCGATATAATAAATATCTATTAAAAAACTTATTTGATAAATTTAGCTTTCTTATTTTAGTTTAATTATTTTGTTTCAATGTCTGATCAATAGAACTTACGCTAAAGAGTAAACCTTGGTCATAATAGCAACAAATGAGTTACTAAATAGCCCTGTAGACGTCACTCGCATAATGATTGGCTGGCTAGATCACGTGATACCCTTCAAGTTACGTTCACTTAAAGTAAAAGACCTCCCAGGACATCACTTACGTTAAGTTAACTGCAAGTCAACGTTAAGTTAACTGAATCGTGATCGCCTCCATTTAAACACACGAGAAGGTCCTTTACGTTAAGTTACGTTAAGTTAACTTTAAGTTAACGTTAAGTTGATCGTGATCCCGGCGTTAAGCAGTCACTATACTACATAAAGAAAACCGAACTCAAGTTTGTTTGACCAAAACCAACTCATTACTCTGTTCAATAAATGGGTCAGAAATTACTTCAAATGTTGTTGTTTTGGTTAAAAAACATTAAAAATAAAGCTTCTAAACAGGAAAAAAGAAACGGTTCCAAAGTAGAATGGGTTTCACAAACCACTAACAAAAAAAGATTTAACGAACACACTCACACACGTTTCTAACTTATATGAAAATGTGTTTTTTTTCCTCCAAAGGACTTTAATGAATATTAAGGAAATATATTACGTGATTTATACTAGATTTATTTTTAGTTAATTTAGTTTCTAGCACCGCGTTTTACTTTCTGTTTTGGTTACATGCATGTAATATGCTAGTAAGTTAGGGACGAGAAAGATAAAATTAAGAGGAAGTGTACCCTCATTTGAGTGAAAGATTAGTGGAAAACATTTAGGGAAAACAGCCCTCAGTACACCCAACTGAGATTCTAAACCCGATCTACTTGTGATCGTTTGTCTAGTCCAACACTAGAGTGATGCCTTAGATATTTCGACAACTGAAGTGGGTTAAAAATGTATTAATCCACCACTTTTTAGAGGATTTTAAATTGAGTTGTAGCTCCCATGATTTTTTTTATCATCCCTTCAGACAAAGGCCTTTGAATTAAATGTAATGTTCAGTTAAATTTTAATTTTCTGGAATATAAGATAAACGCGTTTTTATAGATACTAAATTGTTGACTAAATTTTTCATACCATTATAAAAATATCTACCTAAAAATATTAACTTCTATTTGTCTCTGAAATTCAGATTAAATTTAAAATGTATGATATCTAAACCCACGCACATAAAATGGTTAATAATGTTTTATTGGTCGCACTTAATCAAAAATAATTTTACACCATATATTTAAATTAATATGATATTTAAAACTTTGAATCGGGCAGTAAGACGACTATAGAATGATTTTAGGGTTCTGGGGTTGAATCCCGATAAAATCAAAACATATACAATTATTTAAATAAGGAGCTATCTCTCACGAAGTAATGGGTTTTTTTGGTTAGAGGACAGGGCGTTGTGTTGTTTCTAGAACAAAGTTTTGTTGTTTTTTTCGTCATGTCCTATTATCTAGAATAAAGTTAGTTTGTTGTCATGTGTTAATACTTTAACTAAAATAAATTGTGCTTGTTTTGAATAGGCCAGTTAGACAATAAACACTTGAAACTTCACGACCGTCTTCATAGCTTTACTTTGTAAAAATATAAATAAATCATCTTGTGACTACGCGTTTTTCTATAGTTAAACTTAAAATAAAGATTTAATTTAATCATTACATTTAACATTTTGGTTATTAATTTATAATATAAAGATATTTACTGCATTATTTTCCACTTAACCCCTTCGAAAATGATGGTATATTAGTTAAATAACTCTATTTTACTCATTTGTTTATTTCTAAATGGACGAATAAAACAGATTGTAGTAGGACGTCAAGATAAAAAATTAATTTTTTCTTTTAGTAAAGCAATATTTTTAAATCCATATTATTGAACACAATGCCATTGACGTGGAATCAACTAAGATAACATTAATTATTTAGTTGATGTGCAAAAACTATAATTGAAGAGATGATTTAAAAAAAAAATAAGAATGAGACTTCCATAAATATGTGTGTATTTGACAAGAATATAAGAAAACTCTAAAAGGAACTTTCTAATCATACGTCATAATGTATCGTCCCAAAACTAAAGTAATCTGTATCATCATGTCTAATACTACAGTTCCATTTCTATAGGAAGGGACTTATCTGATAGCTCGTAAAGTCATTAGATATAACCTCAAGTTATATTTATACGTCAAATTATATTATCTGAATAGCTATCTTTTGATATGTATTATCAGTACCTATAAAATAGCATTAACACTATAGTATTGTTATCAATTTTGAGGAAATAAATATTTGATTTGGTTTTCTTAAAAGTTTTTCCTAGCAAAATTCCTACTTTACACAACAATCTTCAGCGATTGAATATTTACTAATTTTTCAACAGGTCTAACTCGAACAAGCATGTAAATAGTACACTACAGGTAAAAATCATTACCATCCACATTAGAATTAAATCTACTTGATCCCCTCCGGCTTATTGTGAAATCGTGCACTGGAATTTTTTATAATTTAAATTTATTATTTTTAAATGCTAAACAAATGTTATTCTATGCTACAAATATTATTTTGTGATTTCCAATTATATGTTTTAACTTTTAGCACCATGTCTTACTACCCGTTAGGGATAAAGAAGATTTAATTTAGAAGTAGTGTACCAACATTTGCATGGAAGTAAAATTTAAAAACAATTTTAAAAAGCCACCCTCAGTACACCTGTTCAGAATTCGTGACCCAATCTTCCTGTCATCAGAAGTCTAGTCTATTTCGAGAGTGACGCCTTAGACATTACGGCCACCAAAGCGGGTGATTAACACTTAATAGCTGAAAATACGAGCAAGCGGAATAAATGTAAAATTTCTCTATTCTGGTTTTCCGGTAGTGGGAATTTAGGAATTCGAACATAGACTAGAAGTTACGAGGCCTTTTTTTCTCAAAGATTTGATAAAATTTTAGAAAACTTTCTATAGCTATTATCTTCCAAACTACGAGCCCAATAGTACTATTAAACGTTTATTGTAACATACGATCAGAAAGGCTTGGTGATAAAAATTAAACATAAATTATTTAATACTTTTTCATCCCTAGCAAAAAAACAAACGTAACATCAATACTTAAATTATATATACATAATTTCATGAATTACAGCCTCTAAAAATTTGTGGAAAAAGTCTCCGTTACAGATAAATTCAAATACATTTCAGAGATGACCTGACAGATGCACACGTTTTATATGTGTAACTTATATTTACAACTAGAACTATTTATTTATGTGAAGCGTAATAAATCTTAAGTGTTCACTAAATATTCCTACACGAACACTTTCATAATATAGAGGAAAAAAATCTACTCCTCCTATCCTCCTATTCAATTTGATAAAATCCACCTTTCACTTTATTTATCTCCCTACGTTTCCATTTTTTTTTTATCCAGCGCTTTCGTTTAACTTCTACTGGGGGTGGNAAAAAGATAGGAATTTTATTAAACGTTGGTGCTGTCTGTTCTTCTGAACGATAATTGCACACCGTAGTTGGAATCCCAACAAGAAACGTCAAGGGTACGCCTGCCCCCTCGCCACATTTCCCAACCCAACGTCCCCCTGACCCCAAAAGTCTATCTACCAAAACGTTTGCCCCCTCTCTTTCTGTGGTTGGTTTCATCCCAAATCAACCTACATCCTTTCCACACCCTTTCTCTACCCATTAGCCCCTCACAACTCTCACTTGTCTTTACTCGAAAAAAAAAAGGGAAAAAAAAAGTTTTATTCTTTTTATTACTATTATAAAAATTCACTAATGACTTTGGGTAGTTACTGGATAGTAGTAATTACAAAAATACATGAACGATTAATTCTAGAACAATTATTATTAAAGAACGAAATATGGGACATTTAATAAAAGAACTGTTACATAATTTATTAACATGTCTTAAAATAATATTAGAATAATTTTTCAGTTTTATCTCATATATAATATATATTCTATCTTGTATTAATATATTAAATATGTATTAAACTATAGTATACAATATATACTGTTAAATATATAATATATTATACATATATTATAATATATTATATAATGTATATACTATAATATAAATATATTTTAATATATTTTAAATGTATATACTATGTACAGAATACTATAATATATTAAGTATTCCATACATAGGCTTATACGTAGATATATATACTTGTCTATAAAATGTTAATATATGTGCACGTATAATAAATATACATAAAATTAAATAATATATAATACATGCTATAATAATTATGCATAATAGAACCAAGTGAAGTGGAAGTATTGTCACAATACATATATTCTTAGTAATGATTTTGGTTTAATTTTTAAAAAAATGCTAAAAAAAGAAAAGCAAGTCTTAGGCATATCCTCTGTCTGTAGGACGTATTTTTAGAATATAAACCTGCTCATGTTGTCACGTTGTCTAAGGCACGTGGCTCGTCAAACACAAGATTGATGGTGAAAAAGGAGGTTAAGTTTTGAATTTCCGTTAAATGCTCTAAAGCGGTGGTTCTAAAATATCTGCCTAGCGAACCACCATTGGTCCTATATTAGGTTCCATGTTGTCCACAGACGGAACCTTAGTGGTGAAATAAACATTATGTTTACTTAAACCAGTCCATTAGAAGTAAACCTTCCTTCATAGCATCTATGACAGTTGACAGCAGAGCCATAAGCCGAGACTGTCAAGTGGCGCTATCACCACCAACAATCATTTTTCCGACAACTTACGGTTCTGCCATAAACAGTTCTCAGTCACCATGAATAACGCATTGTTTGTTTTACTGTTTTCTTCTGGTGTGGTATTAAAAAAAAGATTTTAGTAGTCTTAATAGTTTATTAATTAATAATACTCTTCTGCCTATGGGCTTCATCAGTCTAATCCCATTAGAGGAAAGATTGTTCAGTGCTAATGTACCGTTGCCCAAATTATCCCCGAATGTACTAATTGTATATTCTTTCCGTGGAGACTCTTTTCATGTCCCGATGAGAGGATGGTTTATAGTGAGTCTGAGGATGTGGAACAAGTGGAGACACTTAAACTTAACTTAAGCCTAACTAACCAAACCTTGGTGCCCATTGAGGTGGTTCCACTTTCGAGAAAAATACCCAAGGTACCAGCCAGTAATCGAACCCAAGGCCCCTAGGCTAGTAGTCTGGTGGTGCATTAACCACTACACCACGGAGACAGTTAGTTTGGTTACAAATTGACGTATCTGCCTCACTTTCTTTTGATAAAATGAATCATTGGCTCAAAAGGGATTAATTGAAAGGCACTTTGGAAGTGTAAATGTTGGTATAAAATAGCAAAGCAAGCGTCCGGCAATTGATTGTGAATTTATTTTATCTGAGGCAAGTGTATCAAAGCTGTAATTATCTCCTATAAACTTTCTAAAAACAAAACTGGCAACAGAAAATACGAAAATGAGGGTTTAAAATAGGATTTTATTGAATTGGTTAACCAATCGAACCTAATCCCCTTTGTGTGATGCGCTATGAAACTTTTGTCAACCTGAATCCATGAAACACTCCGAACTTTTATGGCATTTTCAAACAAAGCACACTGAGATATTTGGTAGGCCAATTTAATTTTAAAAAGACAAATATAAACAAATTATTTCCACAATATAGTAACCTACTTGCGTTGCTATGACTGGAGAAAAGCACAGAATTAAAAAAGTATCATTCAAAAATGCTTTGCAAGTGGCAAAAGTTTGGGAAAGTCATAACGTTGCTGAGAAACTTGTAAAGCCAGTAGTAATACTTTGACTTTTTTTAAAGCATAATACAATTTGTCATGTGTTTTTAAGAGTGAGAAATAAATAAAATTCTTTTGTCGAATGATGCAGTGTCACGTCGAATAAAATTCATGGTGCACAGTGTGTAAGAGACGTTACTCTCTCTGGTACATAATACCAAGAAATATATATTGGATTGTTCCACGACACAGCTTTATAATTTGAAAACATCCAACTAGAAAACTAACTAAAATAAATGTTATTCCATTAGCAAATAAAATATGTTGATAATCATTTGTTCTAATTTTGCGTAGCAATGTATCATTGGTAACATACTACCTATAAATTGCGGCACCATTCAATCTGACTTTATTCTTTATTTTCGGCGAACGCGTGTATCAAGCTTTACAAGTAGATCTGATCCCAAAATGTTTGTCGAACCCTGCACTAGACAATTACTTTATTTTTTAAAATATGAGTTTATCTCATCGTATCCCAACGCAAATATTGTTACATTTACTCAAATTCCTACTTTCCTCATCACTGCCAAACTAGTGTTAATATGCAGGTAGTTTGGATTGGTAACGGTAAGTATGTTTAGGAACCCGTTTCGGTGGCCGTATGGTTTAAAGCGCTTTTCTCGTAGTAGACTAGACTGTCGATCAAGTTTCGAATCTTGGTCGGGCATACTGAGGGTGATTTTTTTTACAAAACTGTTTATATTCTCCCTCCACGCAAATGCAGGTACATTCCCTCTAAATACAGCCTTCCTAATCCCTAAAATCATTAGCTTGGTTATTACATGAGCGTTTAGCCCAAGACGTGGTGCTAAAAATAAAAATACTTCAATTTTATTCAAGTCATGAAAAATTTAAAAGATATCCATTATTAAATAACATGTCATGTAAAATATATTTAGATTAGTTCTTATTAATCAAACAATATGTGTATTTTTGAACTTTTCAGAGTATAAAATTATATTATATTAAACTATGTTTACGAGTAAATATAATTTATAACGATATATAAATTAGTTAACTGCCAATTCCAGTAAACACCGAATTTGTGTGCTCTAAAAGGTTTTATTTTCTTTAAATTTAAGGAACAAGGGAATCGAACCCAGTATCTTTGGATAAGTACTCCAATGTTTTTACCATTAATCAATACAGTTTCCAGTGCCCATGGTTATTCTTCACATATATTTCAAGGCAGAATCTGTGATGGACTAGTGGAAATCATTAGCTACCTATGAATAATCAATTAAGATCACGATCTGTCGGATGACGCAGCACCTCTTTTAAAAGGACAAATTGTTTCTTGATTTTTTTGGGGAGGGGGTCAGTATATTTATCTTTTTGTTTTAAAAGTTAACTTAATATTTGATTTGTTTGGATCGATCTTAATCAATGGTAAAAAAAAAAAAAAAAAGACTGAAGTGTAAAGAGGGTTAGAGTGTTTGATGGTTATTTCTGGTGAAAAGTGTGAGGTTGGGTTAGAATGAGGTTAATTAAACAATCCTGGCACTCCTGAGTAAGCTGAACGCCAAGCGGTGGACATGTATAGGCTTCAGAGCAAAGAGGTGGGGAGGGTGGTGGGGAGGGGACTGAAATTCTGCATTCATCGTTACAAATGTCCCAATAATGCGTTCTTGTATATTCGGTATACACCAGTAGGTGGCCTGGAATCCATAATCAAAGTACATGTAGAGATATTTATCTTCTCGGCTTACTACTCGTTCCAGTTGTGAGTATTTTAGTAACAATACCTAGTGTAATGATATGGAATTATACATCTAAATAATTTATTATTCACATCTATATTCAAAATTACAATATTATAAATACGAGCGGGTGGTAAGATTTATTTGTGTTAAGTTGCAAGGTATGGTGAAATATTGCTGCGTCTCTGTTTGAAAAGCGAACTCAGTTTTGTAGTTAGAGACGCACCTGGATGACCACACCTTTCTTTCTTTTTTTTGGAAGTTTCGAGAAGGAGATGTCACTAGATATACCTATTTCAAAGTGCGCATCTCTTCACTTGCAATCCTGACGAGGAACCGTATGGGTCGGGTCTATGACAAATTTCACGTGCCAGGAATTAACACACACATACTACAATAGTCGGGTTTTTAAACTAATATTTACAACGTGTGAAATATCTAGCAAAAACTGTTTATCTATTTAAAATAAAAAACTATAAAAGACCAGAACTTTTAATTTATAAAATAAGACATCCCCTTTTGATTACCATAATACAGAATAGCAACCTTGAACTTAATTCAATAATTATGTAAAAATATCATACTAATTATGGCTAACGAACATATCAGGCTAACTCTTTTATACGTTACACTAGTCCAACATTTTATTTAAGTTAATGTGTCTGTCTATGGAGCTAAGAGTCCCAGGCTTGCTTCCCGGTATGGCCTGAAAGTTAATCATTATTTAAATGTGGCCTTACCTTTTTACAGTGATAAATTATTGTTTGGTGTTTGGTTGTTGTGTCTGTGATAGGCTTAAACTAATTTTTGTTGTGTTTTTAACAGTCTTTTGTGTTTACCTCTGTGTTCTTGGGGCCTTAAGACCTGATGTTTGTGGGTTCAAACCCAACCGAGGTCAACGGATTTCTCTTGAGCGATAAAATATCCATAGCACAACTTTCTATGGAGGGGAAGTAAAGCCATCAGTCCCATGTGTCTTATGGTATGTAAAATAACCTTGGAAGGTACGAGCAAATATCTTTCCTGGCTGAATTGGTAAGTTACTTCGCACTAGCTCATAGAAATTCAGTGTGAAAGGTAACGGAGTACTGGCAGAGATTTGAACCCATACTTACCATTACTAGCAAAGAATAATAAATGAGCCTTACATTAAGTCTACGTGCCAATAAATACAAGTGAGAACAATCCCTAAAAATAAAATAGATTACGATAAAAAAAAAAGAGTTCAAGAAAAACACATAAGTGATTTAATGCCTGTTACAATAATTTTCCATTAGGTTATAGGAATAGGGTGGAAATAAATCTCTCACACTTGAAACATACAAAAACCTAAAATATAGAAATTGTATCTCATATTTTTTTGTATTGTGTTTATAGGACTTTAAAGGAAAGTGTTTTTTAAAATTATAAATTGGATTCTCAATAATAAATGAAGAAGAAATTTGAACTTTTCGAAAGATTTGATGTCACGAGAGACGTTAAGAATAAAAATTTAATTCACCTTTTTTTTTTGTATAAACATAAGCCTATATTAAGAATAATTTTTCGGAATAAATATTATTAGTATTAAGGAACATTATCAAGTCTTTTATTTTCGAACCACATCAATCCGGGCTAACCAAATTTGTTTCATTTCTCTTTCGAATGACCACGCACACGTTAATTTCGTCACAAAAACTCCACAACCACTGTGATTACACAAACACTACAGTAACTTCATATTTACTGTAATTTTACAAACACTGTAACGTTAGAACAACAGTAACTTTACAAACACAGTAACTTAAAAAGTTTAATCTCCATAGCAACTGTAGCTTTAAAAAAACCCACCGTAACTTTACAAACACTTTAATTCCATAACTTATATAAATTCACAAAAACTATAACTTTACAAACACACTCTTCACAAATACTATAACCAGGGGCAGTCATTTCAACTATACAAATAATAAACATACATTAACTACAATAAATACACAAACACAATCTCAATAAATACACAAACACAATCTCAATAAATACACAAATACAATCTCAATAAATACAACAAACACAATAAGTATTCAAACCCTGAAACTGATCCACACTATCACACATCGAACAATCCACCTAGTTCTTCCACCACGCCTCACTTAACATGGCAGCGAAACCAAGGATCACTCCACAATAGATTCAGAACGTGTCACCTAGCCGGTTCTTCTAGCCACACCTCGGTCGACGAATGAAACCGTCACTGCCCCTTTGATCCAACCATGGATAGGAACAAGACCGGATCAGATGTGTGTTACCCTTCAACCAGGTATTGTCCGTGGATCGTTGGGATACGGTGCATCTTTCATAGGGGCTTTTAGAAAGCTGAGCTAAACCCCAACCATCAACTTGCCTGGACAAAGACTATGACAATGTACGTCATCATGTAGGTAGATTATAAACACCTCGAGGCGGCAACGTCTGTCAGTGAGAACATATCAATCGCTGTCAAGCCAAACGGCTTAAAATACAAATTGTATGCGTCTCTTTTTTTCTGGAAATACTTCACCTTTTTTTTTGTCCAAGCTTCCACTCCTTTTCAACATTTACCTACACCTATACATTTTCATACCAATTAGAAAAAGGGGATATCAATTAATTAAATATTACGTTAGTTCTGAGCATCTGCACGGCCTATCTTACTGAAGTGGCCCCATTAATCCTTCATGAGCTTTACCAGACAATTCATTTTCTGATCTTCCAATCACGCTCTGCCTTCAATCCTACCTTCTTCTCCCTCACCCTTCTAAAAAGTCATGTAGATCCAGAAAATGAATTCTATATGAAAAGAAATATTCTTACACTACAGAATGTCTTAAAGTAATGGCAGTTCTCAAGATTATCGACAAAGAAAACCATTCTCGATTCTTAGAACGTTTTGATGAAATGACTTTAATTTGTCAAGAGGAAAGCTTGATCTGTTTATGACCAATATAATTTCAGAACTTCGACATTTCCATTGAAACGTTAAAATAAAAATGTGAGGGTTTTTAATCCAATAAAAATATGTTGATACTTTAATTTCTTCTACGTGACGTCATAGAAGGAATGGTTAAAGGAAAGTGGATCTTAGGAAAGAGGAGTATTCGAATACTGGATGATTTGAAAGAAAGAAGAAAATTCTGGGAGCTGAAGGAGGAGGCAAAGACAAAAGTACCTGTTGTAAGAAAGAACATCTAGAAGTAATAATAATAACAGCCATATTTTAAACAACCAACAACTTATCCTATTTATGGGCGTCCACGAAGCGTCTTAGTGTTACAGTAGACTGAATGATATTATGAACTGAACACTGATGGATGTATACAATGCCTTAGTATCTATCCTGTCTTATCTCATATGTAAACTAGTAGAGTATTAATGTGTAATACATAGTTAATAGTAAAGTCTACACGAATTTTATTATTATTATTATTATTATTATTATTATTATTATTATTATTATTATTATTAGCACCACGTCTTACTACCCGTTCGGATTATACGCACGGTACACGAATTTTCATAGAAAGAAAGGTCAAAACCATTTAAGAAAAATCAAACAGTTTATTCACTAATCACTCGAACCCATATCTGCCCATTAAAGGAAAAATTCAGTGTAATTTAAGAGTGATAACTCAAGCTATACAAACCAATGATAATAATGGTTTTTAAGTTATCCACATTATATTTAAAATGATCGTCTTAAACATAACAAAACTATCAGATAGTTTAATATTATTTCTTTAAAGAACGTTGGACATAAGAACTAAATTGTATTTTCGAAATTCGAATCAAAGCAACGACTATCATAATTATATACTATCAAAGTTCTACAAGGTCGTCATAGATCAAGTAGACAAAATCTAGCTTTTTACGGTTTCTAATATATAACATTTGTTGTTTATTTGTTAGTAGAGAAATAATCTAAAATAAGGGTACAAAATTATAAATTTGACCTAAAAATAGAATATATAGCTATGAACAAAACGATTAAGGTTATATCAATAAGATACGCCATTATTTTTTATTGTTGCAAAACTCTTCAAATATTATTTAAATATTAAGTGTATGGAGATGCAGAAGAGGGGTTCAACACACAGCCATGTGGAGTGAATTAAAAAATTCAAAATCTATAATATGGTGCTCTGGTTCCAAAATAAAGCTAGAAAAAATATATTCTCAATTGTATAACTCAAAAGGGTGGTTAAACGTTATAACTCGATCTATTTCACTGATGGCCCCGTGGTATGGATGTAAAAATAATTTATTATTATTATTTGCTGGTATTGGAGAGGCTGGAGTTTGAATCCTATCAAGGTGTATTTTGTGTTTTAACTAAACAAAAATATTTACCATTCTTCTTCTACGCAGTTGGAGTTATGTTTTATTTCTTAAATTTTTATATACCTCATAAAGCCTCCCAATAGTTTAGAAATGAAATCTATAATTAATAGGTAGAAAACACACAAGACCCATGTGAGTCTTTGTATATCCAACAATGAGTCAACAACTGATATATTTCTATACATTTAAAACGTGAAACGTGTCCTTTTTTTTTTAGGACTTCCAGTTTTCTACTGAAACAATTTCTAATTTCAAGTGAAAGCCTATACACATAAAATATATCCCCAATGTTTCCAATTTCTTTAAGAAAACGTGGGTTGCTTAATACAAAATTTGTCTAAGGTTCCACCATTAAAAATAAAGTCTATACATTGATGATTATCATAAGTATTACAAACGCTTGATAATGAAGCTACAATGTAAATCTAATTTACGTTAGTCAATTAATATACGAACGCCTTTTATTACAGGATAATCGATGTAAAATAAAAGTGGTTGAATTATCAAGAAAATAAATCTTGAGCTATATATTTGCACATAAATTATTAGAAACCTTATTTTGAGGATATAAGGGACGGAATAAAAGGTGTTTTTTTTTCAGTTTTTATAGTAAAACACTTTTTTGATCATAATATATACAATATTTATCCATTAGAAACATAAAATTTAATTTTCCTCACCTGGTGATATCAACAATTGTTTAATATCTTTCAAGGATGTCCTGGAATTTAGTGACAATTTTTTATCTCCATTTAAAAAGTTTCTCATCTAATGAAGCTATGCTCATGACAGATATTCAACAACTGTTGATATCACTATTAAAATAAGCTTAAACTCAATGTTTCTATAAAGATAAATATTTAATTTATTTTGGATACAGAGTGTTTTTCTATAAATCTGCAGTAACAATGGCCTTTTCTCGCGTCCCCTACAACCCCACCTAAACTGTTGCTAGCCTTTACTATATAACGTGAAATATGGGCAGAGAAAGAAAGTTATCTTAAAAGTTTTAACCCCGCTCCCCTCCACATGATACATTTTCCGATAAAATTGGTGAATTCATCAAGGATATGAACCATGAAAATCTTGGGAGTAAAGTTTTACAAACTTTCTTGGCCAATGGTAAATTTAGTGCCTAAGTTTTTCTTTCATCGCACCCTTTTGCAAAAAGAAACACTTGAAATTTCCGTCTACTAAGTAGTTAGGTCAACACAGACTAATAAATAATATATAAGTAGCTTCGCTGGCCACATGGTCTAAGGCAATGTTTCCCAACCCGCGCATCCCTTGGGCGTTTTCTGTTTTCAGGGTGGTGGTAGATTTTAGATGGGTGTTAGGGGGGCGTTTAAATTGGTATGGGTTCCAGAGAAATAATTGAGTGTGAATAGTAAAAGGGGAACAAATTATTAACGAATAGGTATTAAACTTATTTTGATATTTATGTTCTATAATTTTGACTGTACATTTAATTATTTATTACCATAAATATTTTAACTTAATATAAATTCTAACGAGTTTTTTATTCTTATGGGCTATAAGCTATACCACGAAAATTCATAATAATAGTTATAATAATTTAGTGTAACATAATTAAATATAAAGGTACAATGTAACATTAATTTGAGGCTATTATCACTGATTTCAGCATGATTATTATTTCTAACTTTGTACGGGAGAGGGTCAGTAATCATCATCTAATTATTAAAAGTAGGCACTAGGATAAAAGTTTGTAGCCACTGGACTCCAAGGCATCACTATTGTAATAAACTAGATTGACGAGGAAGGAGATATCGTGGTTCAAATCCCGGTCATGTGTACTAAGGGGTGTTTATTCCTAAATAGTTTATCACTATTCTTACACACAAATGTGGGTATATTTCCCCTAAATTAAACCTTCCTCATTCTTAAAACTTTAAAGTAATTAGTACTTACTATGCGCATAACGGGTATTAAGACACGATGCTAAAAAAATTATTATTTTTTACAATTTATTAGGCGTATGAAAAATATCATACAAATATGTTAAAATAAATAAATATTATTTTTATTTAATGCTTAGATAAGCATAATTACTTAAAATATCCCTTGGCAGCCGCGGTTTACATGACCCAAAGTTTGATACCCGCCGTCATAGATAATAACAATGAACTGAAATTGGTGTTTTGTTCTGTTCAAAATGGCAGTACAAGACGTCTAACTAGGTCATGCTGGAAGACGCAATCACAGACTGTTGTCAGTCTGACCCTCATTCAAACTCCGGAACATGGTACTACTAATCACACCTCTGTTGGTACACCCTCCCTGTTTAAACTAATCCGCAAGTACATTGAAACTTTGACTGTGTAAGCTGTCAAAATGGCATACACGCGTAAGGCTACATAGATGTCAGGGTAGAAACCGTTTAAATCACATCAATGAGAGGATATTTGTAAAGATAAATGTTTAAATTATGCATTCATACATTGTTTGCCGTAAGGAAAATTTGTTTTAAATTTATTTTTTCAGTACCGCGCCTTACTACCCGTTCGGGTTGTACGCTTAAGTAAGCTACTAATTACGCTCATGGGTTAGGAATTGGAAAGGTTGAATGTTAGAAAAATTGGTCCCGCATTTGCGTGGATGGAATGTGGAAAACCATTTTAGGTCCAAAACTACCCCATTTCACCGTACCAAAATTCGAACCTCGATCTTCCCGTCCTCAGCAGTCTAGCTCAACACGTAAATATGGCGTTATAGATAACTACCCCACCTAGGAGGGTGCCTTCAAAATTAATATAGGTGGTAGTTTGCTTTCAAGTTTAATTTACAAAAATCTTTTTAATTTCATTTTTTATCACCTCGTCTTACTACATGTTCATTCATACGCATATATGATATTTACTCCATGGAGATAGAAACGAGTAGTGAAGCATTTTAGAGGTAATCTACGCACATTTTCGTGGTAGCAAAATGAGAAACCATTTAGGGAAAAAACTACCTTGAGTTGACACGTTCAATATTTGAACTCTGATTTCCCCTCCTTTAACAGGTCAGTCTAACACTTGTGTGATTCCTTAGAACATTCAGCCACTGAAGCTGGTTTTACTAAAGTTATATGATAAAATAAATACTTTATAACTAGAGACATACAAAGGGTGAGGTTATTTTTAGGGGGATATTGGTGCTATTTTTCTCAAAAAGCGATGTTATTATTTACGTATATACGAGTCAAACTAGTATTTATTAAAAAAAACTATGATATAACTGTCAACATTTTTCGTTCATATTGTGTATTTAACTATTTATTTACATATTCGGAGAGAAATCCAATATAAATACGCACAAAACTCGATATTTCAATATCTTTACCTTCAAGTTTTACAAATAGCAATATCTAAATAATAGATTATCAATTTAGGTTTAAACCAAACAGTAATAACATCGAAACATGTTGTAATAGAAGATTAAACAACTATCAAATAAGGAGAAGGGAATAAAAATAAAGAAGATACAATTTTGCCAAACATGACCACGCTTAGCAAGGTCCATATACGAGTATATAAAGGTCATTACTTGAACCTAGCGTGACATTTTCTAAAAGTTGAAAACAAAAAATCGATCTATAGAAATCGAAATTTAAGTATTGGAATGTGTAAAAGTAGAAATTGTGATTCTTAATGTTAACCTTAAAAAAATAGAAACCTAATTTCATGATGTGATCCCTTTTTTACCTAGTTAAAATCAGCAAAAACTGTTGCTATCGGTAAAAACTGAAGCCCTGACATAGCGCTATCGCCAGTGTTACGACGTTGAAAATAATATTGGATGTCATGGTATTTGCTCAAATCACAACGAAATTGTTTTTATTTAGAAAATAAACTTAAATTAGTGTTATTCGCGTGAAAACAAAATAATTAGTGTAAGAATTCACTTTATCGACAATGTGAATTTTGCATGTCCCAATTTATAGCTTAATAATAATACTATCATTGATCGATCATTATTATTATTAGCACCGCGTCTTACTACCCGTTAGGGTTATACGCAATTACGCTAATGTAAAATGATAGGGTGATTGTGAGATAAAATGGAGGACCTATAGTTTAACGTGGGATACAGAGCACGGTGGAGGCCTGGCATTCCTCAAACTCACAAGTTGTAATTAATACACGTCTTGTAAAAGGTGAAGGAAGAGTTTAGCAATAATATAAATCTGTGCCGGGACCGAGGATTGAACCCCAGCACAGAAGTCTGAAACCTTACCACTAGACCACCAGGTCACCACAATTATGCTGATGAAAATTGAATTTATAGTAATTCTTAAACCTTTTGCAAGCTGGGAGCGTAGTAGATAATTGAGCAAAAGCCTTCCTCAATACTCTCGACTGGATTTAAACCCCAATCTCCCCATCGTTGGATGTCTAGACGATTGAAGGATACATCAACTTAAAAAAAATTATAAATAAACTAATACTTGCACTTAGTTCATTTTAGAAGACTCCCAATAACGAAATGTAAAATTATTTTGACCTTTAAAATCAAATAAACATTTTTTTTTGGGAGTGTGGGTGGTGTAAAGTTTTCAGGAAATGGAACGGATACACATACAGACAAATGGCTGTTATGATTTTGTGGTTTGAAAATGGTCGGCTTTCAAACAAAGTTATTTCCTCTATGCTCCGATCAAATAAACTCAAAATATGATACATTAAACTGAGGCATTATAAGCAACAAGGTAGAACGCATAAATAAAACAATAGCACCGAGTTGTTATTATTACTAGTATTTTATTTTATTTGAGGAATTTAACTTGCAGTTCACCACGTCTAACAATTCATATTTGGGAAAGTTAAATACACAGTTTAAAAATGATAATCCGTTTCAACCATACCAGGAATTCAACCCGGAATCATCTGCTAATGTGGGAAAAAGCGCTACCAACTGAATGAAGGTGTCAGGCTACTAAATGTAATAATTTTCTAAATATTATAATTTATTATGTATTCTGTCTCTCGACAGGTCCATTCCTTTTGTCAGTGAAATATAGACCACCAATGGACCATATTCTTTGCCTCCTCATTCAGTTTCCAGAATTTTCTTATTTTCTTCAAATCATCTCATTTTGAATCCTCTTTCCTCCTAAACTCCTCCTTCTCTCAACCTTTCCTTCAATAACGTCTGGTACAAAACAGCTCTTCCTAAGGATGTGCCTGATCCAGTTTGCTTTGTACCGAAGAATCACATCCAAAATGGCTATCTTCTCTACCATTCTTTTTTGGACCTCTTCATTTGTCCTCCTGTCTGTCCACCTGATCTTCTCAAGTCTTCTCCAACACCACATTTCAAAACTCTCAAAGTGTTTCTTTTTCATATTCTTAAAGAGTCCAAGCTCCTCTCCATATAATGCAATGTTCCAAATCCGTCATTTCATCAGTTTCTCCCTCAGTTACAAACTCAACTTTCTGGTCAGCAGTAACCTCTTCTGGTTTAAAGCTTCCTTGGCCATGGTGATCCTCGACCTCATTTTCTTGGTGCAGTATGCTTCTTTTTACCAGCAGACCTCACAGCTACCTAACTGTTCTGTTTCCCAAGTCATGGTTTCCAATGAAGGGTGACTATGTATCATTAATGAACTGACTTTTATATCAACACACGACTTACACTCTAACTTGACCACTTAGCTTAACAGTTGTTAATTCATCCCTTTGAAAGAGTTTAAAGTGTTGGAATACTATAGAAGGTTAGCTGGCAGGAAGGCTTGAAGTAAATTGTAATCAATATTCTACGCATTAAAATTTGGGTTAATATTTTATTCATATAAATCTCTGAATGAAAACTGTAAGTGAATACAGCTTCTAAGTAACGTAGATCTGACGTCTGGCCATTGAAAAACGATCAACAAAAAAAAAGTCACGAAAGTAAACCAACAATATTATCCATGAATGCAAAATATTGTAGCATAATCTCTTGATAAAATAGGTTAAAGTGAAAATGTTTTTGAATATTAATTGATTTTTTTGTTTTTAAATATTGGAAAAAATAATACTCCTAATAATATATGGAGAAAACCAATTGGAAAGTAAAAGTGGCCACCTTTTTTTTTATTCTTTATTTTCTCTCTATCTTACAGGTAGAGAAAGTATGGTGATCGTCAAAAAAATCGAACTCGAGATTTTAATGAATCTTGACGTT
>CABFWB010004493.1:0-29381 GCA_902151455.1 Timema bartmani
CCCAAAAGAGGGGCAATTACTTTATCAACCATCGATAACGTTACACACTTTCCTGTAAATCCTTCATAAGGAGAAGTTGATTTTCCTCATATACTAATATAACATCCTGAATCTGGTTTAATTTTATCTTTTTACTTAATAAATGCAAATCTGATTTTAATGTACCAAATAAACTCTTTAACATTTTACATCCAAGCTCAAATAAGGGTCTTTTGCTAGGGCCCTGCTTAGCCAGTAACAAATTTGTAATACTATTTACCTCGGTACTAAATCTGATAAACATATTATTTATCTGATACAACGATGCTTGAAAATTAATAGTCCAGGTGTCCTTCACATGTCCTGGGAAAAATACTCCTTCTCCTCTAAGATTTTGAACTGTGTTCATCAAAATTCTTAAGTATTCACATTTTTCAACTAAGGGTTGAAGACTAAATTCATTTACTATTCTAAAGCTATTTTCAGACAACACAATGTCTTGTTTATATTCGAATATAATACCAGTATTTAATACTCGAATCTGGGCTTTCCAGAGGACCCCTCCAACATTATAACACAAATCACTAAGAAGATAGACATAGTTTATAGATTTTGTCCTTTTAAAGGATACAACAAAAAAATGAATTTGCGATCTACTCATGTTGATAGTAATTACCACTACCTGTGTTATCACTTACATTGTGATAAACTTTTTTCTATTTCTTATTCCTTTATACACAAAACTCATACACTCACATGCAACGCTGACAAGTTGCTTATCTTGATCTCCCATAACGATGAGTCAGCACGTCTTTGCTTCCGGTAGTTTGGTGATAAAGCAAATTGACCATACCTTGTCAACTTGACTATCAGTCTGCCTTGCGAGTTAATAATAGTGAAATAGATAGATTTAATACAGTGAAAGTTAATCTATACGGGAGTTTCTTGAATACACCTTCCATGGTCCTTATTTTCTTAGTAATATAACCATACAATATTGTATATGTGGTCACCAAGAAAATGGCTTATACCATTACTTTTGGACTTTACCCAATAAAGACACAGGGACTGTTTGAAAAAAATAAAATAAAATAAAAATAAGGATATTTTTAGTTACAAAAAAAAGTTAGTATGTATATTTTAGTAAAGAAATTAATTGATTAAAAGTTATATTTATGAAGAAAAGTAAAAATGTTCACGTCTATGCAGCTAAATTGATAATATTTAAGTATAAAATTAAAAGGTCAGCCCTATTGGCCGCTGTATCGAGAGCACCAATTTTTGATTTGTCGAATTCTAATATTACCACAGAAGAAGAGCAAAACTCGGAGAGTAATTCAAGGAACTTCCTCATCACTGATCTACTTAGTACAAGTTCTACCTTTAACATTTAAATTTGAATTATTTTGATTACAGTTTTAATTTTTTTTACTGTTGATATCGATGTTGATTGATTTTCACTAATACTCTTTATTAATGTAGCTATTATTATTATTATTATTATTATTATTATTATTATTATTATTATTATTATTATTATTATTACTACTTTAATCACCTATCTTAAATTTTAGGAACTATTTATTTGTATCAGTGGCGGCTCGTGAGTAAACCTTAAGGGAGGGTGTTCTCTTAAAAATTATCAAATTAGGTAGACAACGCTCACCTTATATCAACCTTATACCATCCTATATTTAGTTGACAAACTACACTGTAAAAATTATAAAAAGGATAATGTTAATTAAGGTAAATAAAAGCTAATTATATATAAAAGTATAACAGCTCACTTGGTTCGAAGTCAAAGATTGTCCATCGTAAAACCCACATTAACACACACACACACACACACACCAGTAAACAAAAAATATATAAATAGGTTCTAAACACTATTTTGAACAATATACACACAATATACTTTAAGAATGAGTGTACCAGTAGGTTTATCGTTTGAAATCGTTTGATTTCAGTTCAAATCGGGCACTCGCCTTGCATTGTTTTTTAATTTCAAACCTTTCTTCTAAAAATAAAAAAACAAAATTCAGTTTTTTAATATTGGAAACATTAATTATTCACTAATGTAATCGAAAACACGAACGAAAACTAGTAGCGTCACACACAAAATAAAACTCCACGACAGATAGCCGAGCAGCAGACCACACATGAGCTCAGCCCAAGAAACTTGGCTTGGTCAAATAAGGTGACGTCAGTTTGTCACGGCAACCACCCTGTGACGTATAGAGAGTTCAGGGGCGTTGCTGGGTCAGCCTGCCAAAGCGCTTGTTAACATTGGAGCGCCATATATCACGCGTTGACGCTATTCTGGTTTTGCTAAATTCCTCAATAAAATGGGAAGAAGATATAACGATTTTTTAAATTGATTTATGTTATTCACTATACAATGAAAAAATATGAGAAGATTGGTATGAATTACAAAAAAATGTTTTATTTTTCTTTTGCTTTATTTTGCAGAGAGAGCGGTGCCCTAAAGTCCTCCTTCACGACCCGCCCCTGATTTGTACGTATCATGACTTAGCTATGATTTTTTTAAATGTTTTTATGAAAGTACTTACGTACTTTTTAGTGTTGGTCAGCACTAAAGTAAAGGAGATAAAAAATTGAAATTATTAATGTGAGCCTATAAAATATGGCCATATGAAGACTGGTAATTTATTTATAAGTTATGTATTTGATTTTACTACTAAATGTTAATTTTTAGCTACTTAATTCAAGCCTGTACACTTTTTGTAAATAACAGAATAAGTTAAATAATCAATCACGTAATCACAATTGTCTGCCCTATGTTAGTAACTCTGTGGACTAATCAATCAAAGTGTCTTGTCATCTTTATCATAAGAATTCAAACATAAGGTCCGTCATATGTGGATACAATTACAGTTTATCATTAGGTTTGCTTGTTTGAGAAATACTGGAATTGATATAATTCCAAATTAATATAATTTCGATTTTAGTGGGCACAATTCCGATATTTCTTTAAGGTCGCTTGTTTGAGAAATACAAGAATAGATACCATTCCAAATGGGTACAATTCATATTTTTGTGGATATAATTACAGTGGGTATAGTTAAGATTTTTCACTAAGGTTGTTTGTTCGAGAAATACTGGAATGGTTACCATTCCAAATTGATACAATTCCGATTTAGTGGGTATAATTCGAGTGGGTACAGTTTCTATTTTTCAATAAGGTAGCTTGTTTGAGGACTACTGGAATGGATACAATTCCAAATGGGTACAATTCCGATTTTAAGTGAGTATAATTCCAGTGGGTATAGTTCCGATTTTTCAATGAGGTTGCTTTTTTAAGAAATACTGGAATGGAAACTAGGGATGTGCGAAGCTTTGAAACTTCGACTTGTCTTCGAAACAAACATTAGATTCGACTTCGCTTCGAAAAAAACCCGGCTTCAAAGCTTCGTTGATAAAAATATCTTCAGCTAAAATACTCAATTTGTTTTTAACTACTGCCATTCTGAGCTGTTTTGTACATTACAAATTAATATTCATATGGTGAAAATCACAAATAATTTAATTGTAATCTGGGATAGCAGCTTGAATAATAAGATTGAAACAAATTATATTATAAACAATTGTGCAACAAAACATTTTCCAAGTCATTTTAGTGCAAAAACTTATATAAATAGCCACACTATAATGTTTTTACAAGCGTAAAAAACCGACAAAAATATTCTAGCTTCGATTCGGCTTTGAGAATATTTCAAATATATGATTCGAGTTTTCAGCTAATGAACATTTTTGTACATCTTAGTAACTGTTTCTTACTTTCAGATAATCAACTTATTTGTACATTTAGGAACTGTTCAAAACCTATAATTTAAACTAATATACTTATTTGTGGTTTAGGACCTATTTTCAATCATGGAACCTGATTCATCAACCAGTGAGTTGAAACGCAAGCCTTATCCTGCCTTTTTGAGACAGCCTGATGGACTGAACGCTAGTCAAAAGGAGCTGTTCTTGTGGGCCAAACATTCCTACTACTTGAACAAGAGCGTGCAGCGAGCCTTAAGTTGGGGCAATCCTAGCTCATGGAGTGTGTTGGATGTAGCGAAGTTTGTCGCTACCATACCCGGCTGTGAGTTAAAGGCTTACATTTTCATCCAAGAAGAAATTGATGGTGAGACTTTTCTGATGATGGCACAAAGTGATTTGGTGAAGCTGATGGGCTTCAAATTGGGACCAGCTGTGAAAATCTACAACAGCATTGTGTTGCTACGTATGAAATGGAATGTGTGATTTTATTTGACTTACCATTTTCATCACTATTTTTTTTATTCCTGTTTGCTTTTATTTAAGAGTGTATTTGGTTAATTTCACTCTAATTTTAATAATTACTTTATGATATGCTTCACAGAATGATGATAGTAATAATATTTCACTAATAAGCAAACAGATGTTACATTTTAGATATTATAATCCACAACAGTAGAAATTTGATTATTAAACTTACTAGAAAAATGTTAAAACATTTTAAACGTGGATGCTAAACATTTCTGAAATAAATAAATATTAAATTTTTAGCAAACACAATTTTAGTTTTCTTCGTCAAGTTTTAAATCAGTGGTAAATCATATACTTATCCATAACATTTGTTGCAGGATATTCGGTTGAAAATATCTTTAAAACGTAAAGACAATAGATACAAAACCAATTTATAGTATAGAAATATCCATACAACGTCAAGACAAAACTAGCCAAAATGAGTTTGTTTGGAAATAAGTATACAACGTTTCGAAAATATACTTTTTCATATACATATAAATCAAATATGTTACAGTCCAAGCCCAATTCCAGGACAAACTAGTTTGGACTAGGCCGAACTGATACATCCTACCGCTTGTAGTATAAACCGATATAGCCTGATGTTTTTCGGCAGTCCTAGTTTTCATTTTTCTTAACCCATAAGATGAATTGACTTTGGAGAGGTTTCTTCATTCACAGTTAGCGCACAAATGTTGTCAGCTAACCTAACCTAACCTAAACCTTGTTTAGCCTAATAAAATTGTAGGCTATACAAATTTATCCTATGATCTAGGCCAAACTTTCAGCACTAACTAATTTAGACTAGGCTAAACTAGTACATCCTGAGGCTCTTAGGATGTATCAATTCGTCCTAGTATATTACGTCTTATTGTGACGGGTTGGATGCTTTTAGTCTGCCACAGACTTATCAACTAACTTAAAACTAAAACAGACACAACACCCAGCCCCTGCCCGTTAATTTATCACTGTGAAAAGGGGAACCCACATTTCACGTATGATCATTTTTTCAGCCATGCCAGGAATCGAACCTGGGATCTTCAACTCAGTAGCCAGACACACTACAGACTGAGCAAAGGTGTCATAACTTTAAACAAATTTAAAAGATGTTTAGATACTTAATAATGATAGCTGCCAGACTTTTTTTATGAAAATATATTTTAAAGTCGAATATCCAAACCATGAGAATGGTTCAACAGTTAACTATACTTGTAAGAAAATGTAAATACAAATCCAGACAGTATCCTTCGAATAAATTATAAAATGGGAGGGCTTGACAAACTATTTGTAAAAAAAATATGTGTATGTATATAATAAGCGTGAACACAACAATCAAGGCTTGTAGATAGTTATTTTAAAATGCTTAGCAAAAATTGATGAAAAGTGCCATCAAGCAAAAGATTAAATAGTAATTACTTTAATGGCGAAATATTTATTAATGATATATATATATATATATAGCTAGGAATTTATTTAAAACTTATAGTAATAAGTTGTTTTACACTGATTTCTTACGGTACTATACAAGATGATTCAAAAGTCGCGCAACCCTGTTTTTCCAAGGATATTTCTCGCAGAATAGCAAGGAAAATGAACACGTTGCTTATATGTATGGCAACACTGTAATGTTGACCAGGTGTTGTGCAGGCTATGTGATCTTGAGTCATAAACTAGGTACTAGCCAGTTGAGTTACAGCACTTGAAGATGAGTTTTTCACGAGCAGAGCGAGTATTCATTTAGGAACATTATTTTAAAGCCAACTCGTATATGGAATTTCAACAATCGTTTGTGCGTAGTTTTCCAGAATCGCGCGTGCTGAATAAATCAACAATATGCCGAATTGATGGCACAACATATAAGTTTTTTCTTTGGGTTGCGTGACTTTTAGATCACCCTGTATTAGGGGTTTCAAAATGTATTGCAGCTCTTCCTGACATAAAATTGCTGAATTATTTGTATTAAATGTGTTAAATGGATATTTAAGAATTTATACGGGTATTTATTTTATAAATATATATGTGGGAAGCACTCTTCTAACGCCAGGATTACTCATCATTAGATATGATCATGTTCACTTTTTAATAACACTACCACAATGGTTTATGAAGTTGCATCCACGCTTGATGCCACCGCGAACGTTAGTGGCTGAAGGGTTCAATACACACCCTTCATGGTGACCAGAACCCGGCAGTGCGGCCAAACTAGTCTCTTGAGGTATAGTTTACTACAATCGGCCCTCTTGTTAGTCTCAATCTCCTCAATGAAAGTGATAATTTAAGATGAAAGCCTATCATTAGATTACGCATAATTAGAACTATTTACAGAATTTGAAGAAACTGTAGTGTATTCACTTATAGGCCTACTTTAATACAAAATTGAGAAGGTGGAAGCCTCTTCCATGTGTGATGGGCTATTTTACATTTCACTCCAGAAAACTTATTGGTGTCTTCATCCGGTGGTGTTTCCCCGGTGCATTCTTCATTTTGGTATCTTTAAATAGTTCCTCAATAAGCTCCTCATCTGAAGAATCTGCAGTCAGCCTCATCGTCTGGGATTTCCTTTCCTCCCCACGACTTCAACTGTGATACGTGAGTGATAGTAGCTGATAGTATTTTATTACAGCCCTCCTTTAGTTCACTTAACCGATAGGTGTTGCCAGCAGGAAGTAGGTACCTGAGTCACCACTAGTGGACCTCTATATTTAAACTGACCATTTGTAGGCCTTCTGGTGTGTATGGGTGCTCGTCTCATTACTACAAGCTCCCCAACCGTAAACTTCACACTTGCGAATCTTCGTTTGTCGAAAAGTCTTTAGGTGTAATTGTTTAGATAGAATTTTGCTACACGCTTTTTCTTGTAGCAGATTTGATGGTTGCCATGGATGGTTGTAGCTCACATCTGTAAGTTCCTAAGGATACTATAATGGTATCTTGACGATAGCTACTTAGTATTTCAAATGGCATCTTCCCAATGGTCTTGTTTACAAAATAGCTCAAGTCTCGCTTTATCTTCTTAATATCTCTGTCCCAATCTTTGTGATCCTGTTTTTGAACTCTAATAGATATAATGGGGGTGATAGTTCAATTTAAACGTTCCACTTGACCATTTTCTTGGAAGTGTCACGAAGAGTTAAGGACATGTTTTATGCCACGTTACTAACAAAGTTCAGCAAACGTATGGGATGAAAAGCATGTTCCTCTATCAGTTATTATATTCTCTGTTAGTCCGTACTCATCGATAAATTCTTCAAAATGCTTCAGTGCACTATCGGTTGATGTATTTTTAGTCGGATTAATATTCACAAACGTAGAAAGATTGTCGATTATAATTATTTCTGAATTTCCTCTGGAGCTTTCAAAGATGGCACTAAGTAATCTAAATGAACAATTTGTAATGGATGACTACCTGGTGGTATTGGACTGAGTTGACCCATCTTCCGTCCATCCGGAACTTTGTTAGTAAGACACGTGAAACAATACGCTATGTGATGCTTCACATAACTCTTCATTTTAGGAAACCAATAATTCTCCTTTATCTTTGCTTCTGTACGATCCAGAACAAAGTGTCCGGATAGATCATGGCACTTTAAAAATATACTTTTTTGCACGCTTCTTGTGATCACATAAAGCATTTATATTTGATCAGCTTGTGGCTCTCTTTTACACAATCTTCATTCAATAAGTTCGAAATCTTTCAAATTTGTTCTATTCGAGTCCTCTCTAAATGTTTAAGTTTGATAATTTGTATGATTTCCTTTAATTCGTAGTCACAGAGCTGAATCATTGATATTTGGTCCTTCACGTATAAGGTCAAGAATACCGCATATCTGTCACCAATAACTTAATCCATTGTATTGTTCTCATCCTCTGCAGGTGCTCTACTTAGAGCATCAACATGCAACATCTTTTCTCAAGGTATATGCTGAACCTCAATTGTATATTCTTGAACTAAACTATACCAACGGGAAATTTGAGGTTTGATGGTGCGTTTGTCGTTCATATATATATCTGCGCTTGACAGTCTGTAACGACACTAAAAGTGATGCCTATTGGAAATTGTCCATAAGCCACACTATTACCATCAACTCCAACTTGCTCTAATGGTACTTAGCCTCTGTCTCTGTTTTCTTCTTACTAACACAATTCACCATATTATGAATGCGTCCATCTTTACCCTCTTGCAACAACATTCCTGCTAATCCTAAGTAACTGGCATCAGTGTGAAGTACATCTGCATCATACAACTGCAGTACAGGTTCTTGAGTTAGGGATGACTTTAAATAATCAAATGAAATGCCTTGATCTGAAGCCCAAGGAAAGGAATTATCTTTCTTAGTAGTGAGTCTACTAAGTGGTTCAGCCCTCGGCGCATAATGAGAAATGAAGCGCCGAAAAAACTTGTGAGGCCTAAGAATCTTCTCACATCATGGACTGATTGTGGCTGAGGAAAACAACTTATAGCTTCAACTTTTCGTGGTCCTGGTGACATTTTGCCGTTTGCAATCATAAAACCCAAATATTCAACACTTCGCTGCCCAAATTCATGCTTGATTAGTTTACATGTAAACTTGGCTATCTTCAGTGCTTCAAGCACACTTCTTAATCTAGCAATAATTTCTGTCCACTCTCGCACAGCGGGGATTATGTCATTAAGGTAAGCCTGATATTTTCTCGAACTGATCATCCATATGTGGGGGTGGAAACTTATCATTGATGGTTTGCTGGTTTAGTCGCTGGTATTATACCACTAACCTTTCATCTCCTGTTTTCTTCTTCACTAACATAACTGGACTAGTGTATGGTAACTTAGTCTCTTTTACGATGCAATGGTTTTTCCATTCTCTTTAAACTTTCTGGATTAATTCCCTTTCCTTCGCATTAGTTTGATATGGTTTACTTGAAACTTGTTTTCTGTCAGGTAGCTCACTTATTTTAATTCTTGCCAAGTCTGTACAACCCAGTTCGCAGAGCTTGGGCATGAAATGCTCACCATACTCATTCACTAGATTCACCAACGTGTCCGAAACTTGCCCTTCAACACTTATGTTAATTAACAAGTCTTTGTCAGTGAGGAGTTGGTTCGTAGGAGGCTTAGCGTACACTAATTCACTTGTAAGTCTACTTAGCTCCACAATACGCACTTCTTCTCCACGAGCCTCATTTGTATTTTTCTTTAGATATTTGTCCTTCTCTTGAACATTCACAATTGTAATTAAAAACTATATATTATGGCCTGGCTCATACATAGCAGCATTGAACATTAATGAATTAATGTTCCGCTGACTTTGCACATACTCTCACAAAGTTTAAACGTTAACCATTCAGGTTGTTTGCTGCTGTTGTTCGCAATTTATTCACCTTTTCATAGGTCATTGAGGGTAGATCTAATTGTTTAGATGGATCCTCATCTGCATTCCCCAGATAGAGTCGTTCCCCCAACTTCACAAACTCTACGTTTGGTAACTCTGTCCATGTTCTACTTATAATTATTTCAGTAGCTTGAGTACTTTAAGGCGCAACTAGTAACTCCACACTATGCACTACAGCACTATTCATGGCTACATCCGCCGTGATGCTCCCAAGTGATATGACTGCAGTAGCAAACGCACTTACAAAACCATGGAAAGTTTTTGTTGAATCATTAATCTGTAAGCCCGATATAATTGCTGCCGTAGCTTGTATGGTACAGCACGAGCTGCCAGTGTTCACAAGTTGCACTGGTCTCTCGGGGCGATCTGTGATTTGACTTGATTGTTGGTTGTTGACTTGTTCAAAATATCTAATGTTATGTAGTAGCTCATCTAAGTCATTGTGAGACTTACTCATCACAACTGCGCCAAGTTTTCTCAACCATAGCCATACAGAAATTTGCTTTTGCGTGTACACAAAATCCAGATTAAGATCCTTACACATATGAACCTTCTCATGAAAGTAGAGGTTTACACTCTCATTGTTTTAATGTGGCTTTTAATTCTTTCAAACCGTTCTCAAAGACTAACAGTCCCTGCAAACGTCCTACGGAATTGCTCTTCAAACTGCCCCGATTCCGATTGTCATGATTAGAGAACTGAACCAATGTTGTGTAGCACCAATTAGGTGCGTATGCACTGACTAAAGTTTGAAAGGGTACTGCCATTGGTATAAATCTGCCGTTGTATTACTAATTCGAAACTATTCCATTGGATCCAACTCGGTTGTCTCGTCATCCAAAATGGGTATAGTCTTTGCTAAATCTGGCATTATATTGCACATGGTTTCTGGTTGATTACTTGGTTGAGGTTGCAAGAATTGCATCAACATTTCATAACGTTGCCGGTCGCTTTTGATAAAAGCCTGCGTCATATCTTGTACAGTAGCCCCATGGCTTCCTTGGTGCTGAGTGACAGCTCACAGCTGAGAGCTGATGGCTTTGAAAAGTTACGAGACCAAATAATGTATCCCTACGCCGAACCATATGATCTGCAAAAACATGTGTTTAGCAGCTGTCACTTCTGACAGTCAAAATTTAGGTATATACCTAATTGTTGACTGTCAGAAGTCAGCTCTGAACTGTCAGTCAGCAGCAAAGAAGCCATGGGGCTACTGTAGCGTCATTGAAACTCACTGACCTGCCTCTACATCCAATTGAAGTACATTATCACCATCAATTTCAGGTAGACCGTTATTTTCCCATGAATAATCCATAATAAGGAATATGCTCAATATGCATTACGCTCAAAATTTATTTAGTTGATTAGTTTGTATGAAGTTAAAAAATAATTGTTAGCGCTAAAACTTAAACCCAAAAGGCAGACCAATACTTCCCCACAAAATGGTGGTGGTAGCATACTATTAATAATAGTAGAGTATCCACAGTGATAGCTATTAAAATTAACCCGCACTTGCATTTAACACGAATTAATGGAGTCAATTGAACACGTTGTTCCACAGGCAACCATTAACCATGCACGTTACAATTTTGCCATTTAGCTAGTTTTTATTTTAACCCGTTTCTGATGTGCTAGAAGCACTCTTCTAATGCCAGGTTTACATAATATTAGTTTTATTAAGTTGCGTCCTCGGTCCTGGCATATATTTATCTGATTGCCAAACCCTTCCTTCACCTCTGACAAGACGTGTATTAATCACAACTTGTGAATGTGAGGAAATGCCAGGCCTCCACCGTGGTTCGGATCCCAAGTTAGACTGTAGGTCCTCCATTTCATCTCACAATCATCCTACCATTACACATTAGCGTAAGTATGTATAACCCGAACGGGTAGTAAGACGCGGTGCTAATAATAAATAATAATAAATAAATATTAAGTTGCACTCTTGATGTTGCATCCACGCTTGATGCCATCACGAACGTTAGTGGGCGAGAGGTTCACAACACACCTCACAAGGCGACCATAACAAGGCAGTGTCGCCAACCCAGTCTCAAAAGGTAAAGTTTAATACATGTGTTAGACATAGGCTACTAGATATATTATTTTATATTCGCACTTAATGTTGTATGATCATAAGTACAACAGATCCAATACTTGAAAATGAACACTTTATAAAATGAGTACTGAGTGAATCACATGTTGTATACCCTGTAATACAATAGATCTTCATTTAATAATAATTCTAATCAATAGTTCTTACCCTTAATAATATCTCAAATTAATGAATCATTTCAGAATATAAGACTCAATGCATCTACATGTGTTTGGAAATCTTCTCACACACCTGCGTGATAATTTATTTATCATGCGTTTACAACCAAGATCTTTTGTTCACAGTCCCCCACCCCTAATGCAAATACTTGTGAAACATAACATCTTCGAAAACATATTCTTTCTCTCTCCCGCCCTTCTGGAACCTAATAGAAACATGATGCAAACATGGTGCAACCTTAAGAAAAAAAGAATATTCCAAAATGATTTCTTTCGAATAATATAACCGAAAAGAAGGCTCCTCTCTTCACTCGACTAACAACCTTAAAATAGAACTGTCCGTGAAACATTAATCTCTCATTTACTGTGGAATAGACCATGATATTTTGATCTACAATTATCACTCGATCTTAAACATTAAAATAAAACGGTCCTTGACGCGCTAAGCTATCAAGTTTAAGCTGCCACATCTGTTGTTCAAATATAATAATTCAGGGTGAGATATTTAAATAATCAATAAAAACAAATTTATTCCGCATAGCTGCTTTTACATATAAGTAGAATTAAAACCTGTCCATCGTCATCACGCCGGATCCCAAAACATAATCTCTTCAACGAAGCTTCGACAACTATGGATTTCAACGAAGGACTCCACGAGAAAGTATCTTAACAATTTCCCTGATATTTCAAATACGTTCAACTATTTATTTGTAACATTGAAAATTGTTATCCAAGACTAAACATCAAATTGACATAAAAGCATTCCTAAATAAAGAATTATCTGAGAATATAACTAGCCACTACTTTCGAAACAGAAAGCATAGCTAAATTATAAAACATATCAAACATCATACCATAAGCAATTATTAATCAGAAAATGTAAGATGAAAGGGTAGACCTTTAGCGATATAATTTAATTTGTAGGCTGTTGTTTTCTTGTTTTCCGTTTCGAAATATTAAAGGGAGAATATACAAAACTATAATCCTATCCGTTGTTCTTTATGGCTGTAAAGCGTTGTCTCTCACCTTATATCAAGTAAATGAATTGAGAGGTTTTGAAAACAAAGTACTGAAATCCCCTCATCCGCACTCAGAAATAATAGTCATGGAGGTAACAAGAGAGTATTTTTTATTTAAATAACATAACATATACAACTCGATGAGACAAGTGAGACAGCTCTAAGCGTTAGGTGCCATCAGAGTTCACATGAAGCTCGAAATCTATTTGAAATGAACATTCCAAATAAAAGACTTGATTTAATAGGCATTCAAAGGTTTTTGAACCATAGAAATAGCTATAGCCACAACAACTTTATACACTATGAGAGATGTAGTGTACAAGTAAGCTCGAAAGCGGCAAGTTTCCTGGACTGCCTCTAATCAGTCACATCAGACAACTAGCATATAATATTCATAAAAAATCTATTCTCGCCCATAAATGGCGGCTCAAAACTCATGATACAATAAATCCTAAATTGACCTTATTAACTATCTCTCTTTATTTTTCTTAAACCAGTCATAATTTGATATACTGACAAAATCAAACATCCTTGATATGAATAACTAATATGTAACATCAATCTAAGTGCTCTTATTGGCAGCTCTCAATTTGTTGAAATAATAAATGATATGCCTTCATCAAATTATCGGCCTCCTAAATCTAAACAGGACATAATTTGTAATCATTCACCAAAAAGTCAAACTTTAATTTAATAATGACGCCACCAAGCGGCCGGCACACAAATTTAACTCGCGATACAAAGATACTAAAAAACACAAAGCCAAGTAGCTGAAAGTTTAACTATCCAAATTTTTAAAAGTTCAATGATAAAAAATTAATTATTTACTGGCCCTTCTTTTCATCTGGAGGTGGCCGACAAATCAAAGCATAAATAAAATATTAAATAGTATATAGCGCTTTCAGACAGTTTCAAGACTAACTACACCCAACGTAATTCAGGTACATTTATCAAAACGATGACTACAGAGGAATCTCGCTGTCTTGCGGCCCTATATCAAACTAACAGACGGTAAACTTTAAACTGTATAAACCATATTAAATAATCTATCAACAAATAACAAGCTGTCATAACTTTACATGATACTAAAGTAAATGGAGCCGAATAACGAAGCTATCTGTTAATAAACGACCAAACTTTCGATACCGAAAGGGTTTGAAAAACATCCGTGAGGTGGATCTGCAGAAGTTACGTGAAAACACAGGGACCAAATGTCCCCACAAGAAAGCATAATATCAAAGTTGAAAATACGGTTTTACTCTAACCGTACCAAGATTTTAACTTTTACCATGACCTTAAGAGTCCAGAATTACCAAGTGCATTTAACAATATATAATGATAGGATTCTGTAATGTTGGCATATATTGCAATTCTGGCTTCGTAGGTAAGCTACGTTGTTATAAGTTGATTAATATCTTAATACTCTAAATTCCCTTCCGGCTTGAATTATATTTAACCTTTTGAAAATTACCGTTTCAGAATCTCTAAATATTAAACTTATTAAATTTTTGTCATGGATTTCACATCCATGTGAAATGTGAAATCCATGACAAAAATTTAATAAGTTTAATATTTAGAGATTCTGAAACGGTAATTTTCAAAAGGTTAAATATAATTCAAGCCGGAAGGGAATTTAGAGTATTAAGATATTAATCAACTTATAACAACGTAGCTTACCTACGAAGCCAGAATTGCAATATATGCCAACATTACAGAATCCTATCATTATATATTCCTTGAATCTACCACGTGTTCTCAAGGTGTGGGAATAACAGGAGGAGGAGAGGGGTAAGGGGTATCATTCGTCTAGAACATCCTGGGTTGTACCACGCCTCTCCAGGTGTATGTGGAAAGAACTGGACTACGAGCTTACTGAACACAGCCAAAAGAGCGCAGTGAACGCGCGTTCATATAGTTCTTTTTTTTCTGGGCACGGCTCGTTACTCACGACGGGGAATGACCATGAGCCTCGATACAGTCATGTTTTGGACAGTGCCGGGAAGTGTAGTAGAGCTGTGGTCTTGATGAGACGAGTCAACTGGAACCAGGGTGGTGAGTGATGCAACCTTTTATTGTTTACTTGTTATAACGAGGTTACAGCAGTTCCCCTAAAGTTTTTATAATGTGACTAAGGCTGATTTGGAACCGAATGACTCACATATGATGTTGCAGATCATATGGTTTGTTGAAGGGATATTTGGTAGCTTTTCCTAGCTGTTACCTAACATCCTCCCAAACGTGAATTCCCTATAATTTATATAGAATACAACTGTGGTGCAGATTTTAGGTCTTGCCCAGGGCTCATGAAACACTGGAGCTAGCCCTTCGGAGATTCTTTTTTGAAATACTAGTACAGGAAACATGACGTCACCATATGAAACAATAGAGAAGGACAATAGAGGGGTATTGTCTCCTAACCAGTTCAGATACTTGAATATAGGGATTTTTGTTTAATATTTAAAATACTTTGTTTAAACCTTATATCACTATATAGTATATATAGAATATAATTATTTTTATTATAAAATGAATTAGAGCTTATTGAAGGTGTAAATAAACATAGGTATCGGTTACATCATAGTGTTTTTGTAATATTTCTTAATGATGCAATATTTAATAAATAGGGAAAAATTAATTTATCACTATAGTATGGTAATTAAAACCTTATAATGTGACTAAATTTAATTAAAAAGGTTTGAAAAACTTTTTTTAGTTACAAACACAAATTTTAAATAGGCCTAAATATTTACCATCAAAATACATGACTATGTGGCTGTAGTTTAAAAAATTATTTGTACTATTTTTCCTTGCTTGCTGTTTTGTATGAAATTAAATACATGAATAAAGCATGGATAACACCGGGGAACAATTTTTAACACAATTTCGGTTGAGTTCGATTTTTCAGCTGTTTAAAGTTAATTAGGCATGCTTATTTCAAAACTGTAGTTAGTTTTCTTCTATCATGTCAAGTTTTTTCTCTACAGCTTTTCTTAATGTGACCATTCTCCGCTGGATCAAGTCTGGATCATAGGAAGCACTAGTGCTCTCCTATTGGCTGAAGTAAACCTCCCTTGAATGACGCCGTAGGAGACCAGCGACAGGTTCATACTTGTCTAGGCTATTCAGTTACACCTGAGATAGTGTAGTGAGACGTTGTGTGTCACTCTGTATAGTGAAGCGCATTCCGAAGTGGAGTCCGAGCTCTTGTCTGTATACAAGGAGTTAGCAGTGTTTAGTTTTTTATTTACATATGTACTTATTTCCTTTCCTTTATATCATGTCTTCCTCTGCTATTTCGCGTCATAAGTGCTTAAACAGCTCCGATTTGTTTTGTTATATATGAGGCAGTTTCACCATTCCCAGTCAAAGGACAAACATCAACGCATTTGTTAGGCAAGCATATTTTGCATATTTTAAAGCGAAAATTGGTGATCAAGATACATCTTTGGCCCCTCACAAGGTGTGCAAGCAGTGTGTCAAGATTTTACAGATGTGGACGAAGGGAACACGTGATAAATTGCCATTTGGTATATCTGTGATTTGGCGAGAGCCCAGAGACTATTCAAGTGACTGTTACTTTTGTATAGTGAAAACATCAGGATATAACAACAACAAAAAATGTAAAATAGAGTATCCTAGTTTACCATCAGCTATACGCCCAGTGCCTCATTCATCTGAAATCCCAGTGCCAGTTTTCAAAGAATTATCCTCTTTCGAAATACAGGAATACGAGTATGGTGAAGATCGAAGTGACACCAACGATATAGATTTTGAAATTGAAGATGACTCCGTTCTTAAGTGATTTTATCAGCATGAGGTGAATGATTTGGCACGAGATTTGGGACTATCCAAAAAGTCTTCAAAACTCCTAGCATTAAGACTGCACGAGAAAAACTTGCTTGAAAAAGGAGCTAATATATCCTACTTTCGATCAAGAGTAAGTGTACTTCTGCAATACTTTCGATGTGACGGTGGATTTGTGCATTGCCATAACGTAGATGGTTTAATGGAAGAGTTGGGAATTGCAGCCTTTAACGCAAATGAATGGTGACTGTTCATCGATAGCTCAAAACGGAGCTTGAAGTGTGTCCTCCCCCACAATGGAAATTTATTTGGGGAAGTCCCAATAGGCCATTAAGTTTGTTTGCGTGAAGAATATGAAGACATAAAGAGAGTCAATGATTTGTTGAAATATCACATGCACAATAGTATCATCTGTGTTGACCTTTAAATGGTCTGCTTTCTTCTTGGCCAGCAACGCGGATATACCAAGTATCCCTGTTTTTTTTGTGTATATGGGAAAGCAGAGCTCTTGAGAAGCATTGGGTGCAGTCGAAATGGTCGCCAAGATCTGACCTAAAACCTGAGGATCCAAAAAATTTACATCAGCCACTTGTCGACATAAAGAACATTATATTTCTACCTCTACATATAAAACTGGGTCATATGAAGAAATTTGTTAAAGCTTTGCCAACTGAAGGAGACTGTTTCAAGTATCTCAATTCGGCATTTCCTAGCCTGTATTTTGAAAAGATAAAGGCTGGTGTGTTTGACGGTCCACAGATTTGGCAGCTCATTAAAGATGAACATTTCATCGGAGCAATGACAGAACTCCAAAAGAATGCTTGGTTGGTCTTCAAAAACCTTGTCAAAGACTTTCTTGGAAATACACGAGCGCAGAGTTACAACGAAATTGTCCAGAAACTCTTGGAGATCTTCAAATGCTTGTTTGCAACATGAGCATCTAGGTGCATTTTCTGCATATCCATCTTGCTGACTTCCCGAAAAATCTTGGTGCAGTCAGTGATGAGCAGGGTGAGCGATTCCACAAAGATTTGAAGATCATGGATGCATGGTATCAGTGTAGATGGGATGTACATATGATGGCTGACTATTGTTGGAGCATCAGGTGAGATTTTCCAGTTTGAACCCTCCAGGAAAAGCTATAAGCAAAAATGTTTACCTTAATATGTATGTTTGCCGTTTGGTAAAAGAACTTAACTACTTGTATAGAACACAATTTGACTTACAGTAACAATATATAGCCTTTGTATGAATACAATTATTCTCTGTGAACAGTATATTTGGTAATGTTTTCCTTTATTTTCCTTTGTATACACATTTTGTATAACTTTTGGGACTTTTGGCTTAAAAATTTGACGTGATAGACAAAAACTGGGGTCATTCTTTGATTCAGATGCCAAAAGTTAGTCAAAAACAAGTGTCAGATCTAAGTCAACGAAATTTGTGTTTCCCAGTGTAATGAGAATATTTCATATTATAAGTGGAAAAGATTAAAAGGGAAAGTTTATTTCCCAGGGCCGGAATTATAAATTTTCTTTAGTGCGGCAAAACCTCAAAATGGCACCCCCTGGACCTCTTTGGCCAGATGGATGCCCACCAAACTTTTTTGACTTGTGCAATAAAAACTTGTGTGTTTTTGGATCCGAGTTATCATCGATGATTATTTTTATTTGTTTTTGTTTGGAATTGAACAGTAAAAATAAAATAAGATAGAGCGCAATGAACGCTCGTGCATATCGTTCTTTTTTCTGCTTACGGCTCGGTACTCATGATGGGGAATGAAGCATGGACCTCGATTCAGTCAGGTTTTAGAGAGTGCTGGGATGTGTTGTAGAGCCACGGTAATGTTGAGACGAGTCAACTGGGGCCAGGGTGGTCAGTAGCGCAACCTTTTATTGTTTACTTGTTGTAACGAGGTTACAGTACTGAGAAAGCTATTTGATCCTGAGTAGGACGAATAAACAGGAGCATTTATAAAGCTACGCAATGAAGTATTTCCTGGTTTGTATGCATCCCCAAATACATCAAGGAAAAAAAGTTGTCTAGATTGAGTGGGTTGTGTCATGTATGGGTGATGATAAGCGTGTACACAAAATTTTAATTGGTAAACTTGAAGATACAAGACCCCTTGGTAGGCCAAGACGTCGATGGCAGGATAGTGTAAAAATTGATTTTAAGGATATTGGGTGTCAAGTTAAGTATTGGACGAAGGAATCTCTGGATAGGGCTATAGGGTTGATTGGCTAGCTTACATTCTGGTGGCCATAAACTTTCAAGTTCCTTAAGGCCAGAGAGTACCATTATTTCTACAGCTCTGAGCCTTACCTTGGAACGTGTTCGAGCATCCTTCTCAGTAATTAAGCGGCACCAACACTTGACAGGTATCAAGTAACTGAAATAAATCAACTTTCTCTTGTAGCGGGCTAACCATTTCTGGTCCGTACGAACTAAATCTGCTAGAGAAAATCATTTCACGAAATAAAATATATATATATATATCTAATTTTATATATATATATATATTAAGGTTATAACATAATTTGTTACATACCAGGCCTTGGGAACATCGCTGGGTAAGAACGGCTCTATCGGAAGAGTTGCACAAACGAGCCTCCATTCAACTTTGGACTTGACTCAACCAAACTATCTAACGAACTGAATGGATTTCTGCATGGCTCGTGAAGGTGTGTGCGCCATGGCCAGGTGCCTACGTGCTGTTCTCAACGTCGAGGGGTGTTTCTACTCCACCCCCCTTTGTCCGTGGTTCATCTGTTCAACCAGTATAAAATGCCTCGGCCCACTGGGAACAAAACACAGCTCCAATATAATATTCGACGACTGACGTCTCTCCTATCTACTGTACTCAAAACCATAGTGATCCCAATGATGGTGCCGTCAAACTAGCCGGACAAATGGAAATAACTCGCCGTAAACTATACACTTTTAATTAGAAGGGAGTAGGAGGCTTCAGTGCTAATATGTAAAGTTAAGTAGTTTTTTACAAGTTGAGAGGGTCTGCCACTCTTGAAGTAATTAGGTGATTAAATGTATAATTAGGTTAGGTTTTCATTGACAATGTCATCTTGAGCATGGCATGAGAGATCTCACGAATATCTTGTTTTCTGCTTGGTCCTTAAGACCAGTGGTTTTTTGGAGTGAGTCTTACTCCTTGACCTGCATGACCGTGTTGGGGTAAGCAGGGCCATCAGGTGGGAAAAGGGGAATTTAGGTTGTTCCAGGTCCGATGTCAATACCTAGTTGGGTAATGGTTTGCTATTCTTGTGGAACCTTGGCGCCTCACGCTTTGTTGTTCTCCTGATTGTGGTGCGCAACTTGTGGGTTTGTTCTTTCCCTTCTGGCATGGCCTGATTTATACTATGTATTTTTGCTTTGTTGTTCACCTTTTTGCGGTGTGCAACTAGTGGGTTTGTTACTGTCCTTCTGGTGTGGCCCGCATTTCATTAGATGTTGTTGCATGGTTGTTCACCTTTTTAGTGGCGTGTAATTAGTGGGTTGCTACTGCCCTTCTGGCGTGGCCCACTATCTATTTGATGTTAATGTCTGACTCCCTTCAGAGGCAGCATGATTCCTTGTTGATGGATTATATATAACCAAATTATGATTAGTGGTTGGCACCCAGGTTGAGTGTGGTTTTACTCATGATTCCTGGTTATACTAATTGGTTAATTGCCAGCCTTTACTTTACGGGCCAGAATCATGAATGAACATTTCCCTAAGATGTTTGCCTGGTGTATCTATGACCGGAACAAATAGTAAATTCTCTGAAACTTGTGTAACTTATTCTATTAGGTCAAGCTAGCTTCACTGGCATATATCGTCCTCACCTCTTAAAATATGATGGTTTGTATTAGATGTTGAGCAGATTCTGTCTCGGTCCTGCTCACATGTCTTGATCCATTAGATGTTTGTTGCAACAAATTTACTATCACTATTGTATTGTGTTTGTAGTCTGAGTCACCCGTCAGGGAGTAACTTAAAATAAGTTAGCTATTGTTTTTCCCTCTAGGAAATTTGTTTGTACCTCTTTTAAGGGTTGGATGATAGTTCATAACACTAGTGGAGTTTAATTTTAGTATTAAACCAATGGTGATTCACGCCTAGTTCACTCTATGAGTGTGTCAATTTTTATTTTACTGTTATGTTGGTTATGTTGGCCTACTCAATAGGTCAACATTGAAAATGATGGATTGTACTATGATGCCTGCCTTGCAATTGTTTGCCTTGTTTGCTATATTAAACTCTTATATCAACTTGCATTTGGATCTTATGCTATCAAGTGTTAACATATCATGTATATTCCCCATGTTCATGTAGCCAACGTATTTAGTGTTAACTAGGGCGCCGCTACACTATTGTTACCCGTTTCAGTTGCCACATAGTCTAAGGAGTTATCCTCGTTTTAGAGCCTGCTAATGACAGAGATATCGGGATTCGAATCCCTATCATGTCTACTAAAGATGGCTATTCCTGAATGGTTTTCTACTCTACTTCCACACATATGTGGGTGGATTACTTTTAAAATGATTCTTTCCTGATCCCTAACCCATTAGAGCAATTATCATAATTATGTGTAGACTGAACAGAAAGTAAGACACGGTTATTGAAAATTCTCTTATTCAGTTTCAAATTAATAGATGTATCAGGAATGAGTTTTAACCTTTCATCAATTAAGTGCTCAGACTTAAAAAGAAATATCATTAAAACAAGACAATTTAAAAAAATTGTACATTGATTTGGAAAACCCTTTTCATGAATGTTTGGTAATACAAATATTTATCAATGCCCATTCTTCTGTCTGGTGGAGAAAAATAGCCACTGTTGATTACTACTCCCAGGATAGCTAACCGATTGGGTTGGGATATTGATATTACAGTAGAAAAGATCAATAGATTCTGTAACACTAAATACTAAGGTAATTGATCCTGTGATCCCCTTGAAATGAAACAGGAAACAAGTATTACCAGTTTGAAAGTAGAAATATCTTCAAACTTATGTTAAAAACGTTCTTCTCAACCAGCATGGCTGTTTTGCTCAAATCACCTTAGCCAAGAACTAAGTTCCTCAGGTAGTTTCATGATTAATGAAAATGTATAGAACGTAAGATATTCCAGACGCTGAGTGATGAAGATTGTGAATCACAAGCTCGACAATGTTAAAGCCTCTTCAAGAGATGATAGTCATCCATACTTCTTTTCATTCTCACTGTCTCTCTTTGATCTAGGGGTTTTTAAGGCTACTGCAGGGAGCTCTATATACAACTTGAGAGCAGGTAACCCTCATTTTGAATGCTTGGATGAGTTCTGCATCCTCCTTTTCCTTGTTCAAGTTTTTAATTATTTCATTAGCAGTTACTGGTAGTACATTCATTTGGCCTATACTAAAAACTTCTAAATCTCTGTCAAAATCATCTGTTTGGTCTTGCAGAGGTAGACGTGACAAACAGTCTACGTTCCCGTGCTATTGAATGTCATAATTGAATGCTTGAATAAAATTAGCGTACTCTGGAGTCATAGAGCAGACAGAACGGGAATACCCTTCAATGACCCAAAGATGGAGAGTAACGGACGTTGGACCATCATTAAGATGAATTGATGTTTAAAGAGATAGGCAAACAACTAATGGCACATGCTTCTTTTTCTACTTGAATCTACATTTGCTCCCCCGGGCTCAAGGTCCAACTAGCAAAGGCGATTTGCCTTTCAGTGCCATCACTCATGCGATGGGACAATACTACCCCTAAGCCGTAAGGGCTGGCATCAGTAGAGAGGATAATTTTTTGATTTGGGTCGAAGTGGGTAAGTACCCTGTCAGATACCATTGTTTCCTTAATTTGTTCAAAAGATTTGACACAAACTCGATTGAAATTAAAATCCACCCCCAATTTTACAAGATTGTAAAGGGGATGGGCTAAAGTACTGAGGTCTGGTACAAATCTACCATAAAAATCGACTGTCCCCAAAAAGATTTTAATTCTGTTACTGAAGTTGGTGGCTCTATTTTTAAAATTTCTTCCACCTTTTCAGGGCATTTCTGGATACCCTTCTTGCTTATGATAAATCCATAGTACTTAATGAACGGTTTTAGGAAGGTATACTTGTCCACATTAACTCGGATATCATAATCTTCCAGCCTCTTAGACACCAACTTGAGCAACTGATAGAGATTCTGTTTCAGAGCTAACACAGATATCATCATACAAAACTTGAACTACTTTAATTTCCTTCAAAATCCCCTCAATTATTCTATGCCATATGGCAGGAGCAGTAGTAATACCAAATGGAAGTCTATTATACTGATAGCAGTGGCGTACCGCCAATGGACTAACAGGACTAGGCTAGTCCCCAGACATTTTTAGTTTATCTATTTTGAGTTAAATTTCCACGGGAAATATCTGAGTCTCGATTTTCGTCACAATACTCAATGATATGCTCGCTATTTGTGCGTCCCCCCCTTCCCCTAAAGTGAAAATACGCTCACATCAGAGGCGCTGTCACAATACACAATTATATTTGCGCGGCCCCCTTCCACTCTTCCAACTAGCATCGGAAGCGCTTGAGTCGTATCGGCTCTCCCCGGGTAGAGGACCAGTTGAAGCCATCCTAGTCCGTCTGTATAGTAAGATTATGTGCTAACACTTGGCGTTCTGTCACAAGGAAATGTAATTTTTGTTTGCTTCTTATAAGTGGTAGTGTTGAGGTTGTTAAGCTTATGTAATTGTTCTCATTAATGAAAGAGATATTGTGACGTGTTAAAGTGTTCGATAGTCAATTTAGTTTGACAGTGTTTGAAAGTGTGAAATATTGAATGGGACTCGGATTTGGAAACTGTTCCCTCACAACAAAGCTTGGGGAAGGTACCTGAGACAAGTAGCAGGTTTAGTGAAGGTAGTTCAGTGGGGTATAGCAGTGGTGATCACCTTTCCCAGTGCTGTGTTCTCGGCCGATTATTCGCAATTTCGTTTGGAGCCCTCACTTTTGAATACAAGCAGCAAATAATAATGAAAGGTAGGCCAACTTTAGACATTTCAGCTAAAACAAAAATGAAATAATAGGTCTATATACGTCATTTCAAAACAGAATATTCAACTTCTTCAAAATGGTTAACTGGATGAAAATCAAGAAGCGGGCTATATTGTTGGACTTGTGTGTTGTTCGAAACAAATCAGGGAATGTGGAATATTAACGGCTTTTGTGATATCAGATATTTTCCCATAAACCAAGATGCTCCATGAAAAGACTCACTCACACCTATCCACAATAACTAAATTAAAAACTTTCGGGAAGAACAGAACAGATTTTCAACTGAGTGAGCAAAAAAGGCTAGACTTTTAAAACATAACGCAGAGGTTGGTTTAAAGCGGGAACTAATGAAACGATTAATTGATGTGTGCTGTTTATTGGCTAAGCAAAAGCTGCCATTCAGAGGTCACGAACGGGAAGATTCCCTTAACCGGTGAAACTACATTGAACTAATGCAGTTATTTTCTAAGCACGATAGTAAATTGGATTTTCATCTCCAGAGCAGGGGGGCGTTTAAAGGAACCTCCAACAAAATTCAGAACGACATCATTTAATGTGCTGGTGATTAATTTTGGATAAGAATAAGTCAGAAATAAATGATGCATTTTTTCTATCAACAATGTTGGATGAAACTACGGGCATTGCAAAGCTCTCTCAACTTTCTACAGTCCCTCGATATGTGAAATATGGTAACATTTATTAAACATTTATTGGTTTTTCATATGTCAGCAGTGATCACACTGCAATTGTTTTAAGTGAGCATGTTTTTCGAATCCTCTCTAATTTTAATTGTGAGTAAAAACTTGTAGCACAAGCGTATTATAGATCCGCTGCATTTTCTGGACATTTAAATGGTATACAAACGCTTGTGAAAAAGAGGTGCACGGGTGCACTCTTCATCCACTGTTATGCTCATAAACTCAATCTTATTCTTTCTCAGTTTGTGAATCATATGACAGAATGCAAGATATTTTTAAAACATTGAGTGGCATCCCAAATTTATGTTCACATTAATCGAAACGAATTAACGTTCTTAATCAATATGAGGTTAAGAAGCGGTTTTCAACAGTTGCCAGTACAAGTTGGAATTACAATTTCAGAATTGTGAACACGGTGAATGAAAATAAAACATAACTCATACAGTTTTTTGAGAATATTGCTGAAAATCTAGATAGTTGGGATACTGATGCTTTCGTTACTGCTAAAGGGTATGCGTCATTATTGAGAAATATCAACCTCGCCTTTCTACTGAAGGTTTTTCTCTCACTGACACATAATTAAAAAATTCTTTAAACCAAAACTTTCGATGTGAAATACTGCATCGATAAAATAAAAGAGACGATTTCTCACCTCTAAAATTCTAGAAATGACTTTTAAGAGACATATAGAAAATTAGAAGATGATGACAACGTGGAAGCTCCTAAGAATAGACGTAGAGAAGATTACTCATTGAATCCCAGAAATAATTATGTGCATCTTTATAATGAAATTATTGACACCATGGTTGGACAAATGGAGCTGAGGTTTCAAGATCTTAATGAGCTCCAATTTATTGAGCTGCTAGATTAAAAAATATTCGATTTCCTGACAGTTTATTTTTGTCACTTCAGTCAAGCTACGGTAGTCTTTTCAATTTTGGCAGTTTTCGGAGTGAATTAATTTACAGACTATCAGACTTTTCAGACAAGACTGTGACTGAAATTATGAAGTTCCTGAAGGAAACAGACTTAGCAGAAGAAACGTTCCAAGAAACATATAAATTATGTTGTTTGGTACCAACAATACCAGTGAGCACATCCACTGTTGTTTGAAACGTATTAAGACGACTGTACGTAACACCCAGTGTGAGATTAGGCTCTCCACACTTTCCCTGTTGTCAGTTGAAAAAGGCTTGCTAGATGAACTGCAGAGTCAAAAATCATTCTATGACGCTGTTATCGACAAATTCATTCAGAAAGGTGACAGAAGGATCGCACTAGTATATACATATAGGCAAGATTCCACAATTATTTTTTATTTACTTGTTTACTTATTTATTTGTTTATTTTTATTAATCTTTTTGTTTAATGTATATCTTTATATATGTATTTGTTTGTTTATTCCATGTCTAAATATTGTGAATCGGTTGAAGGGAGCTAAATTAAGTGACCTATGATCTGTATAAGTGTATTTGTTAAGCTACATATTGTACATTATATGGAGAGTATTCCTCTTTAGCCCCATAATTAAAGGTGTCTTCAAACCTAGTCCTGATTGAGAAAAGTCCCCGCACGCCTCTGACTGATAGAACCCCTTTATAGTGTTAAGTCAAGTACTTGCGATCAGACACCTTAACTTCAATATGATTGAAAGCCTGGCTAATATTAAGTTTTAAATAAAATGAACAATTTCCTATATTTGCAAGAATACCTTCGATGTTCGGAATGGGGTAGTCATCAATGATGAGTTGAGGGTTGATGGTCGTCTTAAAATCACTGCAAATCCTGATCGTACCATCGTTCTTCATTACAAGAACCACCGGAGTAGCATAGTCTGCATGGGTAACTTTGGATAGAATACTCTCTTTTTCTAAGTGATCCAATTATGCTTCCATCTTAGGAACAAAAGAGTAGGCCACATTGCGATCTCTCATGTACACTGGAACAGAGTTGTGTTTAAGTCGGATTAAAGCCACCACTCCTTTAACTTTGCCACTACTCCTTTTCTTTAAAAGTTCTCGAATTCTACTAAGAGATCCTGTACATTTTAATTTTCGTCGGGAGTTTCCAAGGCTTATTGATCACGTTTACAGTTCCTAAAAGTTCGGTCAAATTTAACTTAAGTTTTTGTAACCACTCAAGGCCCACTATGGTGGCAAAATCCCCCTCTGCTAGGTATGTCTCCAATTTGTTTCCATCAATTAGAACATTAGCTCTACCCAACAATGGTATGTGTGCACCAGTATAGGTATGCAATTTTATTGTAGTGTGTAAAATTTCTTTATTTGATAACTTTCTCCTAAATATGGCTTCATTTATTAATATTACATGTGCCCCGGTATCAACTTAGAAAGAAATATTTATCCCAACCACTGTTAGCTGTACCATGATTTTATTAGGCTTTACTAGTTTTTAATATGAAAAATATCAGAGAACATGCCAGAAGTTTAATTTAAATTGATACTTTCTCTATCAAGTGTTTGATCCTTGAAGCATAGCCGGTATTAAAGCCCTATTCCTCTTAGAGTAACTCAATTTCTTATCTGGATTAGTATTTTTTGTGTTACCGGTAGCCTTCTTCTCACATGCAGGACTTATATGGCCTTTGACCCCTCAAATATGGCAAGAAACGTTTCGACACCAACACTTAGCATAATCATGATTTGTAAAAGTATAATGTATGCGACGTATTTTTTCTTTACTGGATCTAAGTAGTCTTTGTTTCTGAACCTTCTTCTGAACTACATTGACATTTGTAGTAGGGTACAAATATATTGTTCGACCGAAAGAAATAACTAAGAACTAGCATACTCAACAGCAGAGCCAAAATTAACTGTGGGGAGCTCCAATAATGTCAACTTCAGATCTTAAGAACGCATTCCATGCACAAATTGAGTACATAGGGTGTCATCAAACCAGTCATTTGGAAATTTACAATAACACGTAAGTTTTTTAATTCAGCTGCAAAATCTGCCAGTGATTCCCCTTCATTTTGTACACTGTTTTGAAACCTAACCCTTTCTGCAAGTGAATTCGGTTCTGGCTGAAAATTTTGTGTAAAAATATTTGCTAGTTATTTCAATGTTTTAAACTTTGGCTCAGTTGGCTTACACGGATCACATAGTCTCAATTCGCATATTTTTCCACACCCACTGTGCCCTTAATGACTCGCGTCGTATGATCCAGTTTAGACAATCACTTCATAACACATGTCCTAACATTCATAACACCTCTAACTTAAATGATCGCTTAAAAGTAAGAATTCTGCACAAAGTTTGTCATTCGAACAATTTTAATAAAGTTTTTAGCTACCGTATTTCATTATAGTAATGTGGATGTCCCTGATATGGCCATGCTAAGTTGTGAGAATTTTCCCAGCCACCATTTTGAAAAAAAAATAAAACCATTAAAAAAAATTATTCTCAGGCGAATGGAATTTCATAAAAAAATTTGCATTCAGCATAAAAATAGTTTTACTGGTCCAAAAAAACGAAATTCCAAAAGTCTACCTAGTGGCCATTTCAGGAACATGTGCACATGATATGGCCACCCTTGTTTCATGTTCTACATATCGTGATTTTTTTCAGTTTCATAGTGCAGTTCTGCTCAAATTAAATAATTTTGTTGTAAAATGAATAAAGATTATATTAAGTAATCCTTTTTGTTATTAAAAAGTGGATTCAAAACCGGATTTTCCATGAAAAATGAAGTTGTTTAAACAATTGACATTCACACTTTTTTTTTAATGTAAAATCATTCAAGAGAAGCGTATAAGAAAAAAATTAGATTTTTAAAACAAATTACTGGTCGCAATCGGGACATATAAAAATGTCTTTGTCAGCAGCAGTGAGGCCAACACACTCTTCTTGGTAGAAATTCCCGCAGACTACGCAGAGTCGCATGTCCTTGACTTCGTCCTCCTGACAAACATTGCACTACCAACTTTCAGCTTCTGTGGTTTTCTGAGTCTTTTTATTGCTGGGTTGCTGCAGTTTGGTATTTGGTTTGTTGGTCAACGGCTGTTTCGTGGTTGGTCTCTTTTTTGGTTTAGACGCCTGAGCTTCTTTTGGCTGGAAAATATTTCGTTTCAGCTTGATCCTACGCGAATTCATGGCTGGTCTTATGACCCTCGTTGTTTTTCTCTTCCTTTTTGGCGTTGGCAGAAATTCATCAAAGCTGGAAGATGATTTTCTGCTGGATGCTGAGTATAAAATCATTGGAGGGATCATCGAACCCACAGCGTTCCCACAAGCCACAACTGTAACGCTTTCCCCGTGTTCTTTGCCCACAATATGAACTCGTGAAGCCCCCTTTTGGGCTAAAACTCTTGGATCCTTATGGAGGTGGAGCCGGCATCCTTTTTCATCCATATTTAAAACTCTTTTTGGGAATTTGAAGAAATTGTATTTGGTAAAGATTTCTTTTAATTTTGCAAAGTGATCAGCAACTATGAACTTGTTTAATTTCTGAGCCCGGGCTGGGTTCAGTCTTTGAGCTTTCCATCGTGCAACGTCAGGATTCCTCTTCAAAAAACTGTCGAACCACTTACGACTAGCAGTCTCTTTAAAACGGTTTGGGATGTTGTTTTCTTGACAGAAACTAAAAACGTTTGAGTTTAAGGATGTTAGGAGTCAATGGATAACCTTTAGAAGACAAACGGAAAATTCTCTGGCATAGCTGTTTTTCTTGTTCCGGTGTCAAGGTGGGTTTTCCACCCAACTTTGACTTCTTTAAGGGGCTATCTTTCTCCAGATAACGGCGTAAAGTACGTCTAGGTACACAAAACTTGTTACTTGCCCCTTGAACTGATAACTTACCACTCTTCACACCACTCACTGCCTTGGACATGGCTTCTTCAGTCCATAATCCCCTCTTCTTCACGTTGTCAGACATTATTTTATATTT
>CABFWB010004493.1:29488-58524 GCA_902151455.1 Timema bartmani
TGAACTGAACTTGATATGGCCATAGTGCACTTGATATGACTACCTGGGTGGCCATATTAGGAGCAGGTCAGCTTTCACGAAAATCGTTTGATTATGAACAACTCGTAAAAGATACGCCATCAACGACAACACCAATCGAAATAGCATTCAAAACTGAATAGAGTACAATGGTTTTCATGAAAAAAGTATTTGAAAAATATGTATAAAACAAAGGAGGCTTACCAGAGAAAAACAAGAAGAGGTTCCACGAAAAACACAAAAGAGGCAACTGACGACATATTTCTCAACCTGGCTGGATGGGAAATGATCACGTGACACACTAGGAGGCCTCCTCACTGGATGCTGATGCCATTTAGCGGATTTTTTGGTTAGCTAACTCACAATAGGGGGGTGGCCATATCAGGAACATGGCCATAACACGAGCACCCACCTTAGTAAACTTTCAATATGAAATGGTTTGTGAACCCACATAGGGCCTACAAGCTAAGAGCAACTTTAAATTCATTGTTATATAATACTTTATACAAGACTATGATCTTTTGAACGTAAAATTACTACAGGAAGTTTTTAATTCAAACAAACGCAATTCGTTTTAATCTAACTTATTTAATCATATATATCGAACTTTCAATATAATATGATTTCTCAAACCATGTACAAGCTATGGACATCTTTAAAACATTGTAATAATACTTCCTACAAGCTTATAACCTAAATGATATTTTGACTATAAAACTAAGTACTACACAAAGTTTGTCATTCAAACAAATATAATAGTATACTTTAGTTCATTATAGTTATCGAGCTCACGATATAGCATGGTTTATGAACCAATATAGAGGCTAATAGCAAACTTTAAAATATATTATAATATTGGCAGAAAGTAAGCAGCATGGTTGATTGCTACATATTTAATATATTTAAGAAGTGATTCGTATTTGTATAACTGTGAAACTGAATTAATGATATATTCTTCAATGTAAATGTTTCTTATAATAGTTCACTATTTTCCAGTTCGATTCACTAAAGACATGATTTTTGTAAAAGAACATCGAAAGAAACCGTTAAATCAGTCCCTTCACAATTAAGTAGTAAACAATCTTAAGCGTCAAACTTTGCTCCTTTGCAAAAGGGTGTGTTTATATCTATTTATTATAAATAGAGAGCCTTGGCTTAGACAACACTCGATAGGCGTAAGCTGCGCCGGAAAGTACATTCCACGTCTGTTGGCTAACATGGTTGTTATGATGCTCTGAAACTTACTCTTGCGTTTCGAATTTTCAAAAAGTCTTGGTTTCTCTTTATGTGTGATATGATTTCTTGAAGTAAGTCGTTTTATTTTAATAAATAATTATATGTATTTATAAAACACTTGAAAGATAAATGGAAAATTAAAGCTCGAATACAATGGCGAGTTGTGGTTCTGGTGCCAATAACCAATGTTGCAAGAGTGACTGGTCACAGTTTTGTACTTTTGGAAATATTAAAATTATTACTATCAGTTTTGAGCTATGAAACCTTACCACACCTTGCTTTATGATTTCTGCCGGTTACTGATAGTGTATTTTTTATATTAATATTACTTCTAAATAATACTTGTTTTGATTTTTTGGATTCATTGCCTATATCAATTACATTTACCTAAAATTACTCTATCTCTTTATACATTGTTTATTACTATATTGTGATATTCATGTTTATAGAAAGCCTATAGCTACATACATACATACCTAATCACAACAATCCCTTACAGGTAAGGTTGCCGGACATGTACTGCTTTTTATCATCTTTCCATATGTTCAACAGGCATTTAAATTACCTTTTCAACTGTCCGGCATTAAATAATATTCATTTTTACTTTGTATTTTGTACTTAAAAAGTAAAAAAGAAAACTACTATACATAATATGGGTCATAACATGTGAGTACCATAATTTAGTAAAGGAATATCACATATTGGTATCCTGCATTCCTGCGCCTCACCCATCTGGCAACTACGCAGCATGGGCGGCAGTGCTACGTGGGTTCCCGCTCTGGGACTAACTGTCTTCTTGATCTTAGTAATTGAGACACTGATATGATTTGTGCTGTGCCTTGTGACCTTGTGAGTTAGTGTGTTCGAACGCATGCCAATGAAAGAGATGCAATTTATTATGTTCATCATTCTATTCACTATTTTGTATTAGTAATTTGAATATGTCTAAAACTAGGCCTATAAGCGGTGAAACTGGTGAAAGTGAAACTAGGAAAAGAAAAGTTGGTCACAATGAAAGTGAGGCAAAGTGTGAAATATATTATTGTTTTGTGGCAGTTGGATATAAAGATGCTGGTGAGCTTGGAAGACATATCAATAGCGAAAAACATAAAAAATCAGTTAGGTCCAGTGCTGTATCACATAATATTGATTCCCTTTTTGCTCCTAAATATTCTTCCATAGACAAGAAAGTTCAGGCAACAGAGGCAACATAGCATTTTATATAGTGTGTCCACATCAATCTTACAGTTTTTTGGATTGCACATCTAAATTAAATAAATTGATATTTTTTGATTTCGAAATTGCAAAGACGTTAGCTTGTGGAGGACAAAAAGAGAAGCTATTATTAATGTAATTGCCCCTCATTCCATAGATCTTCTCACTAAAACTTTATATAACGATGTTCCATATATTTGGTTTGACATGGACACTAGTGCGGTCTCAGCGGGGAGTGATTAGAGAAAAAAGGATTGTTAAAGGAGGATAAGCTGTAACAATCCTTGCCGGGATGAAAAAAAAAGGTCCTGGGAGGATCAAGCACGAGCCCTGGGAACTGGATTCCAGTATGACTGAGTGTCTGGAGGAACACAGGGGATACCCTTGTGATCCTAAGGAAAGTTTTCCACTCGTATGAACAAAAGTTAGTGGAGTAAATATGAACTCTTGAACACCTTGGAAACAAGAGAGTTGGATTTTGGTTGATGGGCCCTCAGAGTCAAGATGGAGAAAGGCGGCTGCCCTGCAGCCCTCTGGTACCATTGGGGTGATGGAGCTCCTTGGCAGGAAAGGGAATGGAATAGTTGAGTTAGTTTAGTTTAGCTTAGCTTAGTTTAGTAGTTAAAATAGCTAAATTAGGGACGGGGGGGAACTAGGTAGGGGGTAGATTAGGAAATTCAACTGCCAAGGGTGAAAACGGTAGTGTGGTGGCTAGAAAGTAAGCAGGGCACTACCTCCATAAGGGCGCTTCCCCAGGTGGTGGATATGGGGATGCCCACCTCTTCTGGGCACTTGGCGGACTCAGGAGTGAAATCTCGGGCACTGTGGAGGGCCCAGCGGGGGAGTATACCGGGTGCGTAATATACCTAGGGCGGACCAAATGGAACAAGGGGTAGTTGAATTTCAATTAAATTAAGAGTCAAAATCTGTGTTGTAGTGTTAAAAAGGAAATGCATATCGTAATTGGAAAAGTAAAGTCAAAGCTATGTGGAAAAAGGGCCTGGATTTAAAGTTTGTAAGATACTGAGCCTGTAAACACTGAATAAATAATAAAAAAAAAATTTTGTTAGAGACTGATGCTAGTAATCACTGGTGGTGCTTTGAAACTTTTACCTATTGTAGTGCAATATTTTGATTACAAAGAAAATGGCATTCATAGGAAAGAATCAAAATTAAACACATTCTAATGAAACTTCTGAGATCATTTCCACTTCTGTTCCTGAGACTATAATTAAAGAAACATAACATGTCTTCCAAGTGCACTGCTTTCCGTGGAGATAATGCATATATCAATTTTGGGGGCCTTGCTCGAAAACCTGAGAAAAATGTTTTTTCTGCACTTAAAAAGGATTTAAATAAAGATATCATAGGTGTTGGATGTTTCAGACCATATTATGCATAACTGCTTGCAGTATGGGGGTGATAAATTCCCAGTTGACATGGAGAGTATAGCTCTCAAAATTTTCACTTATTTTCACATATAAACACTTCACACAGAAGAACTTAAAGACTTATGTGAGTTAGTTTAAATCAATTATCAACAGGTCTTGTGCCATTGTAAGGTTAGATGGTTAAGTTTATTTCCAGCAGTAGAAAGACTAATCAAACTCTTTCCAGCATTGAAAGCTTATTTTCTTTCTCAGTCAACAAAATCTGTCACTACTATAATTAGATGTTTCTTTGAAAATGAATTCTCTGAACTTTTATCTGTGGTTTATCCATTCTCACATCTATGTTTTTCACAACAAAATTTCATTAATTGAAAAAGAAAATAATTCTGTTGTAGAAGTCAAAAATCTGTTAGTTTCAGCATTGAATTCTCTAAAAGAAGTTTGGGCAATAAATTTATGCCCCTAAAATTAAAACAATCTTTGAAGTCCTTCTCAGAAAATGGATTGTAAAGAGAATGTAATATATTCTCAGAAAATATTGTAGATTTTTATGAAGTCTGCATTGAATATCTACAAAAATGGATGAATCCTTTGAAGGAATTTTAGTATATCCAATGGATTAAACTTCATAATATTAAAGACATAAATTTTGATGAAATCCTCCCTTGTCTGGAGTATCTGCAAATCAAAGATGTGACTATAGATGACTCAAAACATTTTGATCACTTTTGAATTATTCAAAATTATGCTAGCAATTCTGTTGTAGATAAAATTTAACTCTTGATAAGTAGTGGTGTGAATTCTTCTGAAGTACCAATAACATTGAATCATTTAGTGAACTTATTAAAATTTGTAATTTTTACTTTGCAATTCCAAGCAGCACTGCAATGACTGAAAGTTTGTTCTTTCTAATCAATTCTTAGTGACTAACAAAAGAAATTGCTTGTTGACACATTCAGTTAAAGGGCTAATTGTGGTAAAATACAATTTTAAACACTTGACTTGCAAATAATTTTATAAATACCTGCTGCAATAACATAATCTATTTCTTCTCTCAAAAGTAAGTGCTGTGGACAAGTATCATCCTGTAACCACACAGCTTCAATATCGTCTACACAATCATAAGGTAAGCTGTTTTAAAAATGTTAAATAGTTGCTTAAATAATTTGTTCTGCTTTTTTATCAAAAGTCCGGCATTTTCTGAAATAATGTCTAGCGTATGAAAATTTTGACATGGTAACCCTACTTACGGGGTACGCGAAACTGTGAATATAGCTAAAAAAAAACAACTTTGTACTTAATCCATCCTCACTAACTTTCTACACACTTCCATATCCTTGCATACTTCCTTCTCTTCAACAAAATCCATATACCGAGTCATACATGCTCTTTTATTCTTAAAACTCTTAATCTTTCTCTTTTTCACATATTAATCTACAACATTTAGCCACGTCGTACATGGCCTACCCCTTGCTTTTGATCCATACACTTTACCTTCATATAGGCCCTATTTTTTCGTCACTCGATCCATACTTATTCTCTAAATATGCCCAAACCACCTTAAGACACTTCTTTCACATTGACCTATTGGATTCCTTTCCAAACCACACTCCTTCAGCAACCATTCATTACTGAGTCTGTCCATGTTTGTTTTTCCACATAAGCTACATTTCTTAGATAGCCCTATCTCATTCAAACCGCATTCACCATGATCTTGTGTTTCTCCTGACAAACCCATGCTTCACATCTTTAAAACTGCGTTGGCATTAACACACTTTTATATGCTGCCATCTTCGTCTCTTTTGATACTACCTAATTCCTTACAATAGTCCAACTACTCTCTTCTTCTATCAATACAATTATTTTTACATTTAAAACAATAACAAACACTAAACACAAAAGGTATTTGACATTATCAAAATTATGACTGTTGGTTTCTTGTATTAGACACTAAATTACCTGTCACACATGGCTAAAATCTTAAACACAATACAATAAAATTTTAGCTTAAAGCTATAGTAAGGGAAATAAAATATCACTAAAACACAATAGCACACATTTTATGATATAGGCCTAATTTGTTTTTTATGCTTTGAATTATAAACTAACCTAACCTAACTTAACATAACATTCCTTGCCACAAACGATTAAGGTTACCGTAAAGCTTGCCGGACATTAGATGTGCATAGCCCGTTACACAATGTCATGTCATCAGTGTTGACACAACACATAAAAAGGTCCTGTGATACATCATCAATATTGTTGTCCACAATGCAGCACCTGCTGTAGTCAAGGACTCGTCAGATTGTAGGAGGATGGTGTAGATATTATTAGATGTAAAGATAGGCTGTAAAGTTTATCTTATTAGATTGTGTAGTCATGTGAATAGGATGTGAAGTTAGTAAATTAGATTGTTATTGACTGTTGAGCGCCTAAGGAACTTCTCCTTTGGCCCTGCCAATACTCATTTTTCAATAAATAAATCACAGGGAGGAGTTAGTTCTGTTTAGGATAATTTATTTAATCATTGCTGTATTTACAGTTCAATTTTCATAGGATAGCAGAAAAGTTACTAGATCTACTTCACAAATTAATTTGTCATGACTTATAATATGCAATTGCCCACTTAGGTGGCTGCATAGTCTATGGCGCTACTCTCGCAATAGACTAAACTGTCAAAGACAGGGAGATTGGGGTTCTATCCCGGTTGAGTGTACTGAGGATGGTTTTTCCTAAATTGTTTTCCACTCCCCCTCCATGTAAATGCGAGTACACTTCCTCTTAATTAAACCTTCCTCATCCCTATACCATTAGCGTAACTAGTAGGCCTACATAGGCATATAACCTGAATGGGTAGTAAGACGCATTGCTAAAAAGAATATCTATAGAATAATATTAATACTGTACTCTAGTAAAATGTTATCAATGCTGGCCACAAAAAAAAGTTTATAGTAAAAAAATCTTCCCATGGAAATTGGCCTGTATGTATAATATGCTTTTGCCGTAGCGTCTAGGCCCTATTGTTTGTGCTTATGGTAATTTGTCAAGTCTCTTCTGAAACTAAGACCATTATCGTCTGCTTTTTGTAGAAGGTAGCCTATATATTCAATATGAGTTTCAAGTTTGGCCCAAGGAAAACTTCATGATTTCATCTTCAATTTTTTATTTTGGGAGCATTACAAATAGTTGTTCATTCAAAGGTATTTAAATGGCCCAACTTTTACAATATTGTTCTATGACATTACATCCTCAATCACTTTCTGGTGAGAATATACTTCATACGCCTGGTATTTATATATTGTAGCCACACGTGTTAGTAAAATTGGATGAACTTTGCCAGCTGGTAGGTCTGATGTGTAGACTGGAAAAGGTTTTGTGTAGTTTTTTGCTATTTATTTGTATGAGTATGTGTCATTTATGTCCTCGCCTTGAAGATTTCTATTTTCTCTATAAAATTGTGTTTTAATTATCTAATTCTTACTAATATAACTTTGTTTTTGGTTCTTTCAATGGGGACTACCAATTAAGTTTTTTAATGTTTCAAAGTTTCCTTTTAAGCCTACCAATGATATTTTTCTTACGGTCGCTTTATTTGTGATTTTAAATTATAAATTATTGTAATGAGCAATACAGATGTAGTTTAATGTATTAAACGGATGTTTTTTTTTATCTTCACCTCCTGTGTAAAAATACATAGAATTTTATAGCAGTAATTTTGGTTTTGGTTCATCTGTAAATTTTATATTCCAATATTTATTTTATACTACACTATTTTACTAGACCACCCATTTTTGAAAATATATTACTTTTGGTGGTAGGTCCTAAGCTGTGGCTGTATCCATTTTGAATGACCAGGTTGAAGGGACTGCCCTATAAATGTTACATTTACTTTCGTCTTCTACTATGGTTCGTTTGTGATAAATGTTGATAGACCTGTTATTTTCACTTTTTGACTATTATTGTTAAGTTAGTTAATGATTTATGGCTCTTTATGAATAAAATGACAGGATTTAAATACATGGATGAAATGAGTTTTAATCTTTTGCTAAGCTTTGTAAAATGACAACATATGTGAGCATATAATATATTGTTTGTTGTGAGTAGATTCTTTGATGATAGAACATAATCTAAAGAGTTTTTTATGTGAATTATGGTGTCATTGTTTTATTTAGTTTGTGAACTATCCAGGTGTCATTGTTTTATTGAATTTGTGAACTATGATATATTGCTGAAAGCACCACAATCTTCTCCCCATGTTGTCAGATCCATGTTTGGCATTAAGTAAATGGTAGCCTGGAAATTTCTTCTTTTTCAGATTGCTTTCTTTTGGGGTTAAGGATTTTGAGAACTAAATTTAAATAAAGTTGAGATTGTGAATCACATTGTTTTAAAGTTTTCGAAAGGGTATTGCAAGGAAAATTTTCATGAATCTTCAAAATGTTTCTATTTTATTTTTCAAAGCAAGTTTTTCTAACTGTTCAATCATGTTGGTTTTATTTTTAAAGTTTGCTAACTTTACTCTTTGTATACTTTTTTATTTTTAAGTTAAAATTTGCAATTTTCAGGACCATCTGTTAGTTTTGGAGTTTTTAAGTTTTTGAGAATCTCACCAAATTTTTTTTACAAATGTTCATCTTTCAACTCTTATTTGAATGTATCCTACAACAATGAAATGTAACAAATTGAAAACTCACTTTTTTTGAAAACTTTGATTTGATAAAAAAGAGTGATGGCTTCCTGTATTAGTTTGACTGCGGATTTCAATGAATTGAAAAACTCTGATGTCTCGATGAGTGTTGTTTTCTGATCCAGATTTGATGGTGGTAGTGCTCATTATCGTCAAATAGGATAAGTTGTGGCTGTTTGGTAATTGTTGTTGTAATGTATATATTTCTGATTTACAGTTTTGTGAGGGCAGCGTCTTTGATGTTGAAGGTGTAGCATGGTGAATTTTTTTTTACTGTTCATTGTCACTCATGTTTCCTGTGCTGTCTCTTTTTTGGTACTCTGATTGTGAAAATTCTTGATCTACTGGTTCTGTTTGTATTCTTCTTGTGTATTGCACACTCATGGAATATCTTGGGATGTCATATTTATTGTTTGTAAAATGAAATGGTAGATTATCAGAAATAATTGTTTTTTATTTAGTATTTCGTGTTTTAGCTTTAATAGTACCAGATTTAAAAGTGGCAGATACAGGAGGCTTAGAATTATCACTCACCATGTATTCGATATAGTATTTCCTGCTGATTTCTTCAGTGTGTAGAGACATAATAAAAATGAAGATTGTAATGAGTATTTATATAATATGCTATACACCATAATTAGTGGGCTAGATCTTAGAAGGTTACGTTAGATAAAAGGTTAAATGTTATTGATGATTGAAATAAATGGTTCATAATAAATCTATTATGTAGTAAGAATATGGTATCCTACTCTCGTACCTGTATAAATACACATCACATAAAACATGTTTCTATCCTACCCTATCCTTTCGCTGCGATGTAAATGCCACAAGTACTTGTGTAAAACAGTGTGTTATTAAAAGAGTAACACTGAAACGCATAACCCGAACGGGTAGTAAGACTTGGTGCTAAAACTTTTTTAGCACCACGTCTTACTACTTGTTCGGGTTATACGCTTATGTATTTATTATGCTAATGATTTTGGGATTAAGAAGGTTATATTTAGGGAATTGTACCCGCATTTGCATATAGGGGGAGGGAAAAACAATTTTGAAAAAAAAAACCTCAGTACACCTGACCAAGATTCAAACCTCAATCTCCCCATCATCGGCAGTCTAGCCTACAACAAGAGTAGCGCGTTAGATCACGCGGACACCAAAGCGGGTAAAACAAAAATTAAGGGTAACAGAATTACAGTAGAGTTGTCAACCTGGTTGACACATAGAAATGCTTTATCCATGGTATAATGTCCTGAGAAATGCCATATTACCCCTGGTGGATCCACACCCTGCTTTTAGCTGTTATCATGGGGTATCATATATCTGCTATCTACTTAGCCTTAATTGGTTTTATCTTAGTGAACATATTCAAAGTTTGAAAAAATGTTATTTGTATTCTATATTTAAATAAGTCATTAGTTATTCTACATTCTTGAAATTGTTTTACCTTAAAATAATACAGAATTTCCAATAACACATTTTTGTTTAGAGCCAAATAAAAATATTCTCACATCACACTGGCTGTGTTTTTACATGGGTTTATTTTTATGCTGTGCAGTGTGTTTTATTGTCTTATTGGTCCACAATTAGCACCTAATTGACTGACAATAAACAACAACTTTGGATAGAGGTAACTCAACTTTGACTGCACCATTTACTACAGAAGCATCATCTTGGTGTACTTAATGTTATGTTTTTCCAATCCGGGCTATACGCTATGTGTGTGTTTACAGTTGTTTATCTTATTTGGCACCTGAACACTAGCTAATGTGTTGCTGGCCCTTAGACACAAACTTGTACCCTTGAATGAAATACCTTTCTAGCGCTCTTTAAGTGTCCTTGTGCTGTCCAGAGATTTTTGGCAACGTACTATGTAGGCAAATCCAGCTAGTGGCCACCTCATAAATAATAATTTTCTTGAAAACAGCCTTAAATTATGATAGTGTTTATTATTTTGTCCTTTGTGCCATATGTGCTTACAGTTTAACCTGATCACTTGTACAACCTATTTTAGAAGCATTGACTTTAACCTCTAACATTAATATTCAATTTTGTGATCAAAGTGTTTATAAACATACTTTGAGTTGATTACTTTATATATTTACAATCATTTAGAAAGGACAACTTTTTTATTTCACATATTCTTAAAAAAGTATTAGTAGAAGCACAAGTATTTTATGCTACTACAATTATATTTAATTAATACGTTCTGATGTTTATGGGTTCAAACCCAGCCAAGGTTGATGGATTTTTCTTGAGCAATAAAAATTCATAAAAACTTCCTTTGGAGAGGAAGTAAAACCGTCCTTCCAATGTTGATTGTGGTATATCACTGAAATTCTTATGTGCTGTAATAATCAGTTGGTTCAGAAAGTGAATTTTAAATACCTCAAATAAAATAAATAAATAAAAACATTTATAAGACTATATGAAAATTATCATAAACAAATAAGCTTAGGAGCAAAGGATAGTTAAACTTTATATTGCAAAATTAAACTACCAAAACTAGTTTTATATAAAATATTACTATTATTATTGTAACCGCACGGCCTCAATTGGAAGGCGAGTTTGTGTAATATTTTATGTTATGAGTTGTGAATGACAAACCTAATGTTGAGAGGTTGTTATGATTACTATATAAACAAATAAACTAGAGGAGCTGACCACAAAAGTGTTATCAGCATTCCTTAGTGAGAAACAGGCTGGAGGCTCGGTTAAAATGAGGGGGGTTAAGCTCCTCGTGGCTGATTACAGAACATCGAAGGCTAGGGGTCACTCTGCCAGTTTTGGGTCTACGTGGGCTAAGACGCCAATTCATCGGTACCAGTCTCGGGGGCTGCGGCTCGAACCCAGGGAACCCGTTTCGGCGACCAGTCAGGGACCACCTAGGAGTCATATAGGCCATTGGGTAAACCTTAGAACACCTTGTTTTGTCACACGCTTCCTAATATTCTTTAAGTTCTTTCATTTTAACTACACTTCTAACATCACATTTGTAATAGATTTAGTAGTATTAATAAACCTCTTTTAAAGCCAAGTCTAATGTCAATCACGAACCCACACAAGTATTCAATATCACCTCCCCCTTAACCTCAGCCACAGACATCCTGACAGATTCCAGGCCCACACACAAAGATACAAGAGGGGGTGGTGACAATTGATGTTCGAAATGGCATTATAGACTTCGGACTTTTTGTTGACAGAAGTAGTAATCTAAGTTTTTTTTAAAATATTACTACTATTACAAGAAGCATTTAGGAAGTGAAAGACTATGTAAAGCAACCGCGTCGTACAACGATAGATACATGTCGGAGGAACGAGGACGCTGTACCAGGACTCAGTGAAGAGGAGGTTCAAACCATCAGCAGTGCATCATCAGTTGCGGAGAGGAGCTGTGTAGAACGAAGGTAGGAATTCTTAAACACGATTAGAATGGCTTTAGGTGAAGTTATGGGGCTGAAGTTTGACCTACAAACTGCTATTAACCAACTAGCAGGGGAGCTGGAAAGAGTAAAAGCAGAGAATGTTAGGCTAGAAGCGGCTCAGAAGAATAAGTATGAAAATGAACCAATATCAGTGGCTAGGAATTTCACATTGTTGCCGACTATTCCAGTGTTCCATGGGAAAGCAGTAGACAACATCTTAGTGTTTTTAGAGAAGATATCTGGATAGACAGATGTAGCTAATGGCAGTAACTAAACTATGGTTAGGAGTAGAGGCGTTGGAGTTTGCTCTTTCAGATTCAAGCTGTATGGAAACAGTCATTTTTGAGAGATTGAAGAGAGCCTTGGTGGATAGGTTCAGGAAGAAGAAAACAAGCCGGTTTTAGGGAACAGCTGAATAAAAATAGGCACTTTAGAGGAGAAAGCGTGGAATGCTTTGCGGACAGGATTAAGAAAATTATCGTCAGTACGTATGAATTAGGAGATGAGCCAGTCCGGAATGAAGTAATTTGATTCAAGACTGACCAGAGAGCTCTAGAGGCTTTTTTAAGTGGACTTGTGGGAGAAATAGGTAAATTTACTAGGTTAGCAAAACCTAAGACATCAAGAGAAGCAGTAGAAAGGGCAATAGACATTGTGGAAATTGATCATAGACCTCAAGAGAGGGAGGAAAGCAGTGGTGGAAGAATTTTCATAGATAAAGGGAAGCCTTGTTTCAAATGTAAAAAAGCAAGGTCATGTAATGCGGGATTGCAGATCTGGCAAGGGGAAACAGCAGTCATCAATATTGGAGAGAAAGCAGTGTTTTAGATGCAGTAATTTAGGGTATCTAGTGAGACAGTGTTTTGGGAAAGCTAGCCATCACTCAAATGAGAAAGGGGTCGTAGAAGCCACGAACTACGGTCCTCAACGAGAATTGTTCCCACAGTGTCAGTGGAAGAGCAAGAATGCACTAATGAATTAGTGTTAGCATGTATTTTTCAAGGGGGAAAATATCGTTTTCTAGTGATAGTGGGGCACAAGTTTATGTTGTGGGGCAGAAAAGTGTGGAGTCCATGAAGTTGTCAAAACCGAGATTCGAGATTTCGTGTTTATCAGGTCACAAAATGCATAACTTGGGAGAAGTTATGGTAGATCTAGTGGTAGGTAAGAAGGTCTACAGAGTCGCATTTCAAGTGGTGAAATGCTGGACCGATGCAAGTTATGATGGCATAATAGGCCTAGACTTCCTGATTAAAAACTCAACAATAATAGATTTATCATTAGGAGACAAGGACAAGTATAGCTAAAAGGGAGCAGTCAACCCGGTCTGCGCTATGTAAACTGTTCTGTCCCGATATTCTTAACTGTTGCTGAGTGTCTATGTCCAGGCACGAGGAAAGTTCTAAGGGTCATGATGAAAGTGCCGAAGAAATTTGGAGGTTTGAGTGGCTGTAGGATAGGTAGAAAGCCTATCTGGTTGCATTTCAAAAGGGAAAATGTGAGACCTATTCAAGTATTATGTAGTGTAGACACAAGATTCACCAGAGATATCTGGGGTTGAATATCCAGGAACCACAAAATAACCAAATTGCATCGGTCAAGTGAAAGTGACATCATAGATGATGACTGGAAGACGGCCTTGGAAGGGATCATGCGGAAAGCGAATTGAAGACTCTCAGATCCAGGAAAAGCATTGTAAAAGTTATAAGTATAGAAAAAACTATCTGTATGTGTGTCAAGAGAACCGCTAGGAAGATATTATTTTCGGTGAAAAATAAAAACATCCGCTACACCAAAAGAATAAAATCTGGTCATTTTAGGAGAACTAGCTATTTTTAGGAGCAAAGCATAAAACCACTTACAACTAGAATCAAACCTTTGTCCGAGTAGAGAGCGTTAAACTCATGACGTTAGTATTTGACTAAGGACGTACGAGGAATAAAGGCCAGAGTTACACTACTCCAGCTGAACTGTTAAGGAGGGCTTAACTTTCGACCGGACTGAAGAAGAGGAAAAACTGACTAAACTACAAGAACGAAATGGCAAGGACGAACTACAAAGACTAATTACAGAAATAACCTGATAGGAAAGTGCAACCAACTACATATCATGTTGTGGATTGGGTCTGTTTAACGAAGACCCCTTCGAGGGACAACCAGGTTAGGAAATTTTTGACAAAGTTCACAGGTCCTTTTCAAATCTTAGAAGTCCTGAGTAAGGTTACAATAAGAATCCAGCTTTCCTATCGCTCAATAGTAGTTAATGTAGGGAAGCTTAAACTTTTTGTGCTTAGGAATCCTAGACCAGTTCTGTCCACAAATCCAGAAGCACAACTACAAGGGAGACTGAGGAAGACACCTATCAACCAGGAGCTTGATAAGAAACAGAAGAGGTACCTCGCCGCTGTCATCAACAACCCAACGAGTGGGAACTCACCCTAAGACGCTTTCAAATTGATATTCACAAAGACCGCGTGATCAGTTATCAACGAAGAAGTGAGTGTGTCTGAGAAAGAGAAATGTGCTAAGTGTAGCGAAATATCATGAGTATATTTGCTCGCAACTGACAAGTATTGCAAAATGTGTTACTCAGCAGTAAAGAATGTTGGATAGTGAAGGAATAAGAATCGTTTTAAACTTTTTGATGGTTTTGTGATCTTAAAAAGAAAAAGAATCTCTTTTTTGTAATCTGTCATGTTGTGTATTGTGTACCTTAACTATTATTCCTAGAGGATTAATTATAGTACTTTTGTGGCTAGGGAAGTTGGTTCAAACCCATCTGAAACCAGTCACAGATTTAGGAATAGCGTTTGAATATGTGAGGGAAATAGCGCTGTCAGAAAATAGTTTTCAGATAGTTTTATATTTTAGCCTAAAGCCGTTGTCAGATGAACATAAGCAGTTAGAAGAGGCAATTAAAATACTTCAACAATTAGGTATTGGGCAATTTTTTGGAATTAATGAAAATTATACTTGGTCGAGTAATTTCCAAAATTCACTATAGAACAGTCAAGGGAGGTTTTCCATAAATCTAACATAGAATTGAGAAGCCTAGCTAACTTGGTGCCAACCAAGACGCGTCACAAGGAAATATCTTTGTTCAATTTAGGGGGTAAGGTCCTTAAAAGTTTGTTTGGAACCTTAGACTCCGAAGATTTGTCCCTATTAAATGAAAAAAAAGCTCAGTTGGATCAGGAGCAGGAGGGATTATTAATAGATCATAAGAACCAATTAATACTTATGAAGGGGTGACAGGAAAAAATATTAAACAATGCCAGGTTCATCACCCGATTAGCGCAAAGCTATATTGAACATTACCAAAAGCTGTATATATAGTATAATGCTAGTATAGATTCTTTATTTAGGGGGATGCATATCCTTACCTCACATGCAAACTTGAATGGGTTTCTATTAAGTGTCGCGGAAGGGTTGACTATTGTTCCGTTCAAATTGAGTGATTTCCGGTATGCTTTGGAGACTAGTTCAAGGAATCGGTTGAGCAGCATGCTTATAGAACCAGAATTGTTCTTAAAATTGCTTACACTGGTGAGAACATTCAACTGCAACTCTTAATGAGACACCCCATGAAGACGATATATATATATATATATATATATATGATTTTTACAGTAGGAGCTTAGTAAATGCCATTCTTGCGGGAAATTTGCACGTAATTGTTAATGTACCATTGTTAACCAGAGAAGGAATTTTTGAGCAGTATAACATCCATACTATTCCAGTAGCTTGGAACAAGATGGGAACTTATATAGAATTTGATCTAGAGGAGGTAATTTTAATCATCAGAGACAGAAAGTATTTCCGATCACTTGATCAGAGTTATTTTTTAGAATGTAAAGGACGGGATTTGATTATTTGTCCGAATAATTTAATGTTGTTGGATAGCAATGTAGAAAATTGTGTTTTCAATTTGTTTATGTCTAAAGGTAATACTAGATCATGTAAAAGAAAAATAAGTGTCTTAAAGAATCCTGTTTTCAAAAGAATAGCAGCAGGATGGTTATATGTTGTACCAGAAGATACTGAGGTCACATTTTTTTGTAAAGAACGTGTAAGTCTCACTCCTTCGATAACCAAAACTTTAACTCTTACAGGGAAGATTGTAAATATTTCAGATTGTGACTTGATAGGAAGCCATTTTAAGTTTCTTGCCATTCATCAAGGCAGGTTAAAGGTTAAGAGCCAGTGGAATGCTATGCGATTCCCAGCGTTAAAAATTGTGGTTTGGAGGGAGAGTAGTAATTTCTCTTATTTGGATTATTCTACACATTTACAGGAGGAATAGGACAGTTACGTGATTTCTAGTAGTTCGACAATGGGCTTTAATAAATTGACTGGCCAAGCTAAAACAAAAATTGCAGAAATACACACTAACAATTTACTTGTTGCTAGTTATGTTATGCTGAGTGTGGGACTTTTGTTTGTTATTATAACTTCATTGTATATGTTCAAGAAAGTAAGTAGATGCCAGGGCCAGAAAGCTGACCCAGCTAGTTTGTCTAGTGTCAGCGTGACATTGCCAATCAGTTTAGCTCACACTATAACAAATGTCGAGCCAATCAGTTTAGCTCACACTATAACAAATGTTGAGTCATAAGGTTTTAGAATTACAAAGTGTAGATAAACAAGAGGAAAATGATTTTTTTCAACAGCGGGAAGGGAGTTAAGATATTCAAAAATGTGTTATAATCTCTTAAAAGAAATCTCGGGTAGTGTAACTGCATGGCCTCAATTGGAAGGCGAGTTTGTGTAATATTGAACGTTATGAGTTGTGAATGACAAAACTAATGTTGCGAGGTTGTTATGATTATTTTATAAACAAACTAGAGGAGCTGAGCGCGAGGCCTGGTTAAAATCAGGGGGGCTAAGTCCCTCATGGCTGACTACAGAACATCAAAGGCTAGGGATTACTCTGCCAGGGTCTACGCAGGCTTAGACGCCGGTTCATCAGTATCGTATTGTGCACCATGCACAAATTTTGAGTGTACCTCTTATCTACACTTGCAGTACCTGTTCGGACTCTTATAGTTATTTAAGGCTGTCCCTATACATGAATGTAAGTAAATATTTCAATTTTCTACCATACGAGAAGAGTTTTACTATATTAATTTAGGATTTTTTTTTTACTGCTGATTATGGGGAAATCAGGGTTTGAATTTTGATTGAGTCTCCTTATTGGTTTTACACTCTCCTTCTAATCAAATATGGGTACACTTCCTCTATAGTCTAGTCTTCTTCATTCCTTACACATTAGCATATTTAGTATTTAGGTGTATAGCTCGAAAGGGTAGTAAAGCATGGTGCTAAAAACAAACAAAAATCTTCATTAAGTGTATATATATATATAAATAAGATCTTTGATTTCAAAAGAACAGTTAGTGATGAATTATAGTCGTTCCTTAACTGACATTTCATCCTCTGCAACAAAAGTCACACATTCAGTAGCTAAACCAGCATGCCGGAAGCAGTTCTGAATAGTGGCCTATGCCACACTCCTCCATGTATTGTTGACAAAAGTTATACATCATAGTAACCTGTCTGTCTTTGCTTGCTGAAACCGCATTATGAAGCTTAAGCCTCAGTCAGCCTTTCCTCCAATTATCATTCCATAATTTCAGTTGCTCCATGTGCTACTAAAATAAGAACTCTGATATAGACACAGTTTTTTAAGGTTTATCTTTAGCTGCATTTTACTACCTGTTCAGGCTATAGGCCCACAATTTTTCAAGTCTTAAGCTCAAACACCTTTATAGGTTTGTTTTCAAAGAGTTACATTGCTAGAATGACATTTTAGTTTTAAGGTTCACTAAAACCAAAGTTGATGGTTCAAAATAAACACAGTTTTTAATCTACAAGCCATATTGATATGTTTGGGAATTAGAACACATTATTTAGGTCAGCTGGATGTTCACTACAAGAGAGTCTACTAAATCCCGAGTTGAGTAATGTCTATAATTTTAAAAGACAATGTAACAAATAAGAGAAGCACACCTTTAGGTTTTTTTGACTACGCAGGTCTTTTCTAAGATTTCGCTTGCTATTTTTCTTGGTTTTGGAGATACTCATGAGAATAGTCACGCATTCTTAAGAGTATTGCTAGAAATATATTATATAGAAGTTAAAAAAAGTACCTATGTCACATTCTCAACTTTCTCAGAGTACATATACTGAACTATTCCATTAATATGTTTTCTGGTTTTGGACCTATCTACATATATCATTTGAGATAATGTGGGGTAGAGTGGACGTGATAAAAGGCAAATGTTTTTGTAGTTTTTATAGTAGAACTTTTTTTTTGCCAAAATAAAAAAATTATTACTCTGGTAGAAACATTGAGTTTATATTTATACACATGGTGATATTTTAAGTGCTTGAATATCTGTCATGAACATAGTGGCAGTAGATGGGAAACCTTTTAAATGAAGGGAAAAAATTTCCATTAAATTTCTAGACACTCTTGACACTTATTCAAGATTTGTTGATGTCACCATGTGAATAAAATTGTATATTCCTTCAGGAGAATTATTTGATTTATTTTACCAAATAAAGGTTTGAATAAAAAAAACCCTGCAAAAACACTGGCCATTTCTCCCGTCCCCTTCCATACAATGTAATGTAAAATTAAGAATAATAAATCCGAGATACACGCCCCAATGTTTTCTCCAGCACGTAAATCTATGCCAAATCTTAGGTCCAGTTTCATAGTCAGATTTAGTACGCCTCAAGTGCGGCGCTATACTAAATAAAAGACGTCACCCACCTGAAATTGAATGGATTGGGCCAGTTTCATATGCGAAACTGGCCCATTCCATTTTGGTCTAGGTAGGTGTCGTCCTGTATTTAGTATCGACTTGCACTTTAGGCGTACTAAATCTGACTATGAAACTGGCCCTTAGTATTTTCTTCTTGGCTTTAGTTTTAATTGAAGTGGTGGTCAAGGGGTCAAAAGCGTGAGACGCACATAAGTATACCTTTTAGTGGGAGAAATTATATACTTGTCTAAATATTTAGTTTGAAAATGTAAGATCAAATCAAATAAAGATTTTGATATGAATACAAAATATTCAACACAAAATATAGTTTCTCTTTGGATTCTGGAAGCTTCTCTTTGTATGTATTCTGTAATACTCTTTAGATTGCAGTTGAGTTGTTAATCAAGTAAGACAGAAAAAAATAAGTTCTACATTCAACAGGAGAATACAACATTGATCACAGGTCTAAGACAAAATATATGATAAACATCAATTTTATTGTATTTTAAAAGAAAATGTATAGCCTATATGTTAACCAGATGTCCAAGCTATATCCACGCAAAATTTCAGCATAATCTATTTCTCTCTCTCTCTCATATATATATATATATAAATATATAATAGATAAAGTACCTTTACACAGGTGTTCAAAAATTTCAGATTTATGAAAATAAAATATTATTTAAAACATATTCTGGCTTATGATTAGTATAATGATCAAATATCTTATGCAAATCACTTTATAAAATAATATTTAATTATAAAAAAAAGCCAAGAACTCTCGTATAGTATTGGTAGCGACATTTTCTTTTCTTGGCTATTTATTGACTTCCGAGAAAAGATTTAACATAGGGATCAGGGTTAAATCCATCCAGTAGGCTCTCATTAAAATTGTTATAATATCTATTTATAAAAATTGTACGTTTTTTTGGTGAAAATAAATAAAGAAACGAAAATGTTAACAATGGGCGCACAAATTTTAGGAAAATTTAACATTGGGCTTGTGTGAGCCCATGTGAACCCACTGCAGCTCACCACTGTGTCTAATGCCCTATTTTTTTGTTTCAGATTATGGAAGAAAGAAGATATACGGTTTCTTCACTATTTAACTTTAATATCTGTGCAATAAGGCCCCATTTAATTAAATTTCACTTTTATTTCTTCATGAAGAGTATTGGATTTTGTTTTCACAATACTTATCAATAATCAGACTAAGGCCAAGACTGTGATTGTTGCTATTTGGGAAATATCACATGAGTTATAACATTGTTGCTAAATAATTGTTAGAATCATAGCTTAAGCTATGAGATACGGGTAGTCTTGAAAATTTATATATATAGTTTGTTAATTTAAAATACATATTTCTCATAATGTTTAATTTTTTACTTTTGAAAAAATGTTCAAACCACTGTCGCTATTTTGAGTTATTAATCAAAAAGTGCTTTGCACATCACAAATATACATTACAGCTGGACAAGAAATATGTTGTAAATTTCACAAATAATGAATGCAAGCTAACATCATATAACTACAATCAATCTTACATGCATTCGGCAAGCTCTATGTTGCCACTGAAATCACATCCAAATAATCTGTCATCTTTATACCTTTTCAGTAAATTTGCCAGTCATTTACAGTCCCAACAAAGCCAAGCATTGTACACTATAGGATTTTTATCACTTTTTAAACTACCTCAAAAAATTAAATCATGTAATAACCTTTCTAATGTGATAGCTCATACATTAGTAGCCCAACCCTGTAGATCTTTACACACTCCAGTGAAAGAAAGTAGTGTCTGGATTTATTTTATGATCCTGATTCGACCACTCTCCAAAGTGGTAGCTATTGTGTTTGGACGTAGCTTCAGGAAGTGGTGGAAATCTTTGCCGCCAAACAAGAGGAAATTGTTTATGGAATCTCTCCAGAAAAATAAATACAAGATTTTATGTAAGTCTGGGATTTGTTAACTTAATTCTCAATTCATAAATGTTTATAGTAATTATTAATTATTAGTAATTAATACAGGCTCAGGTTATATGCATATGTACTACTTACACTATGAGTTAGTAATGAGGAAGGTTAAATTTAGAGGAGATTTATCCACATTTGCATGGAGGGAGAGTTGAAACCCATCTAGGGAAAACCACCCTCAGTACACCTGACCAGGATTTTAACCCAGATCTCTCTGTCATCGGCACTCTAGTCTCTTGCAAGAGTGACACCTTAGACCATGTAGCCACCGAAGCAAACACATTACAGACACGCTACCTATAGTGGAATAGAGAGAAAACTGATGAGTTTGCAGAATTGTTTTCATAGTTTCTTTTTCTTACCATTATCACTGTGCATGAGCAGTTCTATCTAAATTAAAAATATATAAATTTCAAATATTTTTATTATAACAGCTATTCAGTTTCAAACAAAAAAAGGAAATAATTTACATAGGAAAGCATGGTGGATACAGACAGGTAAAACAGGGAAGTATCAGGGAATTTAATAAAAAAGAAAAGGAAAATAAGTTAAATACTTGATAACCCTGCACCTAAAAATTTAAACAAAAGTGAGAGCTTTTGCTTCTTGACGTTAACAAAATGCATTGTCTAGATATAGTATTCTGCTAACATGAAATTATTCTACAAGGTTTATTTTATAACACATTTACATATGACCACAAATAATACCTAAAACATTAAATACTGAATAAAGAATTTGTAATTTGTTGACGTTTAGGATGGTTTTCAAAAATATATGTTCATTGTAATAAGCAGAAAAAAAATTTACATTTACAAAGAAAAATTGTAAATAGGATAAGTAGAGAATTTTTTTAAATTTTGTCTGGAAAACCTGGAAAAGTCAGGGAATTTTATCATAAAAATTTTGTTGTCGCCCATAAAAAGAGATTATTTTTCTTTTCTCAAACCTAGCAGCTATTCATAGTAATTATCAGAGCCCGGATTTTGATGACACGTCATCTTTTTCTTCTTGTTTGTCACATACAGTGCTAATAAGGATATAAACTCTATTTATGATCCCCTTGTTGTAGAAATTTTATAATTTAGGATAATTTTTTGTTATTTTGGAACTTAAGATCAAATTTTTTTGGTTTATGTCAATTTAATGGGATTTTTGAGTTTTTTTAGGAATTTTTAAATAATTTTAAGGCAGTCATGTTGAGTAAGTAAATTTTTAAATACTACATATATTTTATAAATGCTTAAATGCTCAAATATACATTTTTTCAAAACACAGTGGTCAGAATAAGTAGATAATATAAGCAATGAATTTTTAATCCTCTTTGCTTAGTTATTGCTTGTACGGTTGTAAAATACACAATCCTGGTTAATAGACTCTTTTACTAAGCTGGAAAGGGTTGTGTTGGAAGGGTTCTGAATCAGATATTGATAAATCAAAGTTATATTTAGTAGAATGCGAGGCGTATAACCTAAACAGGTAGTAAGATGCGGTGCTGAAAAAAAGAAAGTAGAATGCGGACAAATTTAGTTGGTAAAGCCTTTCCATTGCATTTTACATTTGTAAAGTGCATGTTTGATTTAGTCTTGTTTATTTATTACAATTTTTTTGTTCATATTTTTAGGTCATAAAAATCTGGGCCTTGATAAAAATACTAGTGGTAACATAATAAAAACATCCAAATCACACTTGATCAGTTCCGTGTTTGTTGTGTTATATAAACTTGTAGACCTCTTTCCCTCTCCCACCAAAGAAGGTAAATGTTCAGGGGTTTTTACTCAAGTTGACCTCATTGGTTTCGGGGTTTGTGGGTTCAAACCCAGCCAAGGTCGATAGATTTTCCTCAAGTAATATAAGTCTATAGCGCAACTTCCTTTGGAGGAGAAGCAAAGTCATCGGTCCCATGTCTAATGTGGCACATGAAATAACCCTGGAAGATATGTGAAAATACTTTTCCCGGCAAACTTGGTAGAGCCTTTCACTCTCGTTCATATACATTCTTGTATGGTGATATAAACAGTCTGTTCAGAAAGTGCCGGTAAATACATAAATTAAATAAAATAAAAAAAGGTTTTACTTAAATTTGATGATTTATGACTATTTTTAACACTGCCATACTATACATTGCAAGACAACATTATAAGAAAAATAAATCAGAGTTCAAAATATTAAGTATTGTTAAAATAATTATGTTGTACACTTGTTTTATCGCTAATTATTAAGCTATTTTATTCAAAAGATAATACATTAAGTTAAACTAAATTTTAATATAAAGAAGAGTTGTTCAAATGGTAACATAATTTTAGGACTTTTCTTATGAAATAGAAAAATAAACTACATTCATATGCTGGTTCTGTCTATCCATAGGGCTTTAATTCCTTTATAACAGGGGTCGGCAACTAGTCGATCCTGATCGACAGGTCGATCTCATGCCAATTTTCAGTCAATTGTTTTAGAAAGCTACATAGTCATTTAAAGTCTTGCATTCTAATTTTTACCCGCCTCGGTGGCGTAGTTGGCTAACACGCTAGTCGTGTTGAGCCCGACTGCCAAGGACGAGGAGATCGAGGTTCGAATCTCGATCGGGTGAACTAGGGGTGGTTTTTCCTAAATGGTTTTCCACTCTCCCTCCACGAAAATGCGGGTTCACTTCCTCTATTCAACCTTCCCAATTCCTAATCCATTAGAGTAATTAGTACTTAAGCGTATAACCCGAACGGGTAGTAAGACGCGGTGCTAAATAATAATAATAAAAAAGTCTCGCAAAAAATAAATCTAGTACTTTCAAATAATGTTTTAGTGCGACTCAAATTACCTTGAAATGTCACATTAAGTAATATTAAAAGTTATTAAATAAGTTAATATAAAAATGTACATTTTACTTTTTTTTTTCATATGGGTGGGGACATTTATTTGAGTAAAAATTGAAATTAAATAATAAATATAAAAAGTATAGGCAAAAAAAAAAGCAAAAGTATAGTGGAGAAACCAAGATTGTAGAAAGGGAGCTCGGGGGATCCATGTAAAAGTACACAAACTCTTAATGACTAAAGGTATAAGTAGTAAAATTTTCTGGTGGGATGCCCCCCACCCCCTAAAAAAATAGCTCTCCATTTGGTTGGGAGAAACTATGAGTGATAGCGGGACCTTTAATAAGTATATAAGTCGATCGGTGCCCAAAAAGGTTGCCTATCTCTGCCTTATAACTTTCATTCACATATATGGATTTTGACCAAACCTTGTGCACACATTAATTCACACTTTTAGTAATATGGTTTATTCCTCCTGCCCACTATTTCGGTTTCAAGGTTGTTGAAAGTATTTTAAAACATGTGGATGATTTTGTGCTATAAAAATCCATTCACATAGGACTAAAATATTTTTACATACAAGAAAAACTCTTAAACTAAACTTTGAACTTAAAATTGATGATGAAGACATATTTTTAGAAGCATAGTACACCTTAACAAAAATATAGCCCATAATGTGCTCACATCATCATAGTCTTTGTAAATTTGTCTAAGGACTTACGACAGCTTAGATAATGAAGTTACAGCAAACCCTTACAAATGCTGAAAATTCTGTATGCCATGATAGAAAAATGGAGGTCATGTTGAAACCAGTGTCAATAAAAATAAAAAAACAAACAAAATATAACACGGCATTTTTTTAAAATGGTCAATTAACCAGTGTTGGACCACTTTATATGGATTGACCCACAAGGAATGAAACAAAATAAGGCTCTAGAGTCTAGACCTAGCAACACTACAGGTGTCTATGAATAGAATATGTAAAAACAACATTACCGTTTAGTTTATTTGGGGATGAGTCACGGATCAAAAAACTATAGTTCTGTTATAATAAGGGGCATAGATCTATGACAGAGGGAATGGGAAGGAGGAAGCAGCCACGGTAGCCTGCTAAGAATAACAAATCCTTCAAAATGGACTCACTTCATCCCTTTATTACTTTATGTAATTACATCACTATTAAGTTTTTTTAAATTGTTTTCTTCTTTTTAAAAATTTTCTTATCGTTTGTTTTTTATATTTACTTTTAATTCACTTGTTTTTCCTTCATTTAAGGGGGTCTAGATGCCTCCCCTCCCCGGCTACATGCCTGCTTCACTATTTGTGATTTTATTTTACTAACCCTTTACTATTGTTATAATTGTTATAAGCAAAGCTGTAGCGAGCTGAATATTAGGGGGGGGGGTTAAGTGGCACAAGCCTCCAACTGTGGTAGGTAGAAAAAAAAATGCAAACATTAAATGCCTACCAGCTTCAGTGGCCACGTGGTCTGACGCGCTACTCTTGTGTTGGACTAGACTGGTGAAGACGGGGAGATCGAGGTTTGATCCCGGTCGTGTGCACTGACGGTGGTTTTTCCTAAATGATTTTCCACTCTTCTTTGACGCAAATTTGGGTGCACTTCCATGAAATGAAACCTTCCTAATCCCTAAACCATTAGTGTAATTGGTACATAGGCACATAACCCAAACAAGTAGTAAGACCTGGTGCTAAAAAAAGTAATTAAATGCCTATAAAAGCTAAATATATTTTTTCTATAATTATTTAAAAACTTAAATAACATAACTCCTTCGCCCTTCAAGTATGAAAATTTGCAGAGTGCACTTCTTAAGTTAAGGTATGTCTAGCCTGGATGATTTTAGAGCTGATTTAGTATTTCTCCATTAGAGTCAGAAGTTTAAAAATTAGTGCTTGAGGGAAAGGTAAAACCACCCTGGCCTACATTGTCAAAGATTGTACCCCATTCACTTTACAAAATTGCATTTTCGACCAGACCAAATACATTGAAGACTGAGTATTATATCTATGATATACAGACACTCGAGGGAAGCGGTTATTTGTACACTCAGTTGTTGCTCAGATCTTTCGACGACCCTGTGTATCAGAGTTCGCATACTCACGGCCTGCTTGTATGTAATACTTTAAAACTACTATCCAGCCTGCAGTCATATATACACACAAAAATAATACACATCTGGAAAAATATACTTTTTAAGTATTTTAAATATAAATCAATGATTTTAAAGACATAGCTCTTTTGGTCTAGCTTGCTGGTGTTGGGTAGGTCAAGTTTGTACAGTATGTACAGTGGATGATTTTTCCTATAATTTTTCTCAAAATCCCTTCACTCAAATTCTGGTACATTTTCTCTAAATTTTATCTTTCTCATCCCTCAACAACTAGTGACTAGAGTGATTAAAATGTGCATAATTCAGACGGGTAGTGAAACGTGCTGCTAAAACAAAAGTTTAAAAGTGTAGAATATATTTAAGCAAACATGTTTCTATTGGCTGTGGCCCATAACACGCCCAGAGCTTGTGAATTTTACTCTTTGTCTAGTTAGAGTTTGAGATCACTGCTATACATTGTCAGATTCAAATAGGAATAAACTTGACATTCACAAAAGGTATGGCTAATTCTATATCAAATGGTCCAACACTGGTTGCTTGACTATTTTTTTTTCTCAATTATCCTAACATGTTGATAGTTGAAAATGACTATTATTTTACTTTTATTATTTTTGGTTTTCACATAGCGGTCATATCTGTTTTACAACCCACTCCATTTTATGCGATTTTAAGGGTTTACNTTTTTTTTTCTCAATTATCCTAACATGTTGATAGTTGAAAATGACTATTATTTTACTTTTATTATTTTTGGTTTTCACATAGCGGTCATATCTGTTTTACAACCCACTCCATTTTATGCGATTTTAAGGGTTTACGGAAACTTATATATATATATCTCAGCCTCAATTTTTTTTTATTAACATGAGGAAATAAGGGATTGAGTCAACAAGCTATAAATTTTTTACAAGCAGACATAAACTACTTGTCATCACACACCAAGTTTCAACCCTGAAGATTTCCCCCCTCCCCTTCTAAAAATTTTCAAATTTTTAAAAAAATTCCAGTTTTCAGAACTTAATATCTGATGGAGGACAAGATAAAAATCTGGCATTATATTTCCATATTCATATGGTTATTGTGTATGTGTTGTAAAATTACAAAGTTCCATTTTAATGTAACATTTTTGCCAGCAAAATCATATAAAGATTTGGGTTGAAGGGAAGGGGGTACAGGTTTTTTTTAAATTAGCTTTTTGCGGCCCACAAGAAATAGCATCAAAATATCTAGATAAGCTAAATTTTTTTATTATTTATAAAATAGAGGTACACATGCTGCTACTAATTTTAGTGCTATAAGGGAACTTTTTTGTAAAAATTTTATTTTTTCAGCTTTCACAAGTGTGTTGACTGGCCTATCATATTATTTTTACTACAGTCATTTAGAAGAAAATCCACTTACCCGAAAGCAAAGATTTATTTTGTTTACACAGGATCAAATCATGCAGCTTGCAGATATTGAATTGGAGGCTGTAAGTATTTGATTTATTATTTAACTTAACATATTTTAAAAAAATGCATAAATAGTGTGTGCTTTGAAAAATATAGCTTTTAGATTTAAATTAAATAACATTTAGGCATTTGTAATGTTATATAAGTGACTAAGCTTCCCCAACTCTGGTCTATGAAACTTAATGTCTTATCTTGACTCACTGCACTGGATTTCTTTTTGCATGATTCAGTTTCCAATTTAGGGTGAATGCTTTTGCAATTCCTCAAAATTTACTCTCATGTTGTACATTAATTAATAGTCTCTACTGGCCTTTAAACAAACAATTAAAATAGAACACATTTGGCATACAGGCCATCTATAATTTTACAATGATAATCTTAGATCTCCTTGAAATTGATGTGTAATAAAGCATTAATAATCTAATTGTAAAAGATTTGAACTCATAATTATGGATAGCAGCATTTCTTAACCTCGTTGACTTAAAATTCAGACTAGACTAATGATTATGATCTTATGACATCATAAATAAAAGTTTTTTAAGTTAAAAGCCTTCCAAATCAATAATGAATGGATCTGGAAATATAGGGGGCTATAAAATCTCCAATAAAGAGGCATTTGTTCCTTCTTTTTTGGGCATTTTTCTACTTGAATATCCCATTCATCACACAATCTCATGCCACTTCAAGTGATTCACTGACCTATGATTCTTGATTGCTCAAGAAATAATCTCTAAGGGCTTTTAAATCATAAGCAGCATCATGAAAGTTCATGTTATGATCTTGGAGTCATTTTTGAACATGATCAATCTAAACAAGATCTGGTTCTAGACTTGGATTTGACAACTATTGGTATGTGATCTTTCAACTTTTGCCAACAGAGAGTAGAACGTGACAAAATAAATACTGTGACTGAATTGTGCCAAAAAATGTCACCATCAGTACATTATGGGAGGCAGCACGGACTCCAGCCAAATTTAGAGAATGATTAGGACAGTTCACAAAAATAGCTTTACAATTTTTTTTCAATAATCCTTTGTTGAACACCACTTTTATAACTAGCCATAACTGCAGCATTGTCATAGCACTAAGGCCGACAGTCTTCCAATGGGATTTTGTCCTTTTCCAGTTGGTCCAAAATTACTTACAGCATCCTTTTATTTAAAGTGGATTGATCCATTAACAAAGTATATAATTTTCTATGGCAAATCCAAAGAAAGACTCTTTTACATAAATTGTTTTTTCCTGGAAATCAATATCAACATTGCGAACTGTTTGTTCCATTTGCTCTCATTGTGCCTGATCTGGAGTTGAATCAAACACGAGGCCAAAATATTTGGCCTAATGGATTCAATGTAACACTTTATGGTGAACAATCAAGGCCATAGGCTGAGTAAATTTGTTTTGCACTAAAGATAAGTACGATAAAATGACTTTCTTTGATGTCTTACCAAACTGGAAGAATACAGCAAAAAAATTGCGAACGCTACAATTGCTCATCTGTCAACAAGAGATACTCAATAAAAGCAAAATATAAATTTGTATTTTTTAACCATGAATATTGCACCCCTTAAATTTGGTGCCCAGAGCATGTGCCCCAACTGCCTCACCCTGGTTACACCACTGGAAAATACACATGCTATGTTTTCTGTCATAAATTCTTTAAAAAGGGTCATAGTTGATGAGAATGAATTTATTCATTACAATAACTTGATACACTTGTATTTGTTGGTCATAGAGACCGAATATAAGGTACTAAAAATATTCAAAATATACATGCAAAATGGCACTAAAAACCTTGAAAATAAGCACTAAATTTTAATTAAATCTAAAGTCTTTAAAACTAAATAGTGACATTTTACGGCAATATAGGCCTACCAAGGACGCAATATGTGTGGAACATGAACATATTTTACAAACAACATACTACCAAATGAAATAGA
>CABFWB010004494.1:0-21322 GCA_902151455.1 Timema bartmani
GTATTTGAAAATAGAAAAAATAGTGAAAGTTAAAAAAGAGTGGGGGGAAGGGGGAAGAGCACATAATATTCAAATACAGGAATTGTGGTTTCATGTTTATTCCTATGGCATAGCCGCCAACACTCGTCATTGTCAGAAACTGGAAAAATCCGCACTCTTTGCGCACGACTCATTAGGAGAAATAGATAAGTTTGCTTTTATTGAAAAATTATATTAAATAATAAATTTGTAAAAAGAAATAATTAAATTAAAAAATAACCCCCAGCCCTTAATTTACATGAACTTTTGTAATTCTAAAAATTGAGTTGTGATTTTAAAAAGTTTTGTAGCCGTTGATTTTTGACCAAAACTACTTACAACATACATGCGAGTAAATTATTACAATATAACTAGGCGAATGAATAATTTGTTTATAAAAAAATACTCAAAAGACATAAAAACCACCAAATCAAACATTTATTAATGCTGTATGCAAGAACTCAAATAAGTGGATGCTTTGTGGACACTTGCGTATGTTTGCTTGCGTCGTCATAGGTTAAAAGGTGGAGTGATAGTGTGCTTGGGACCAAAATATCAGTCCACTAAGCATTCACTATACTTTCTGGCATACCGCCCTTAAGTCTCCTCAGTGAAAGCTAGTTCATCGTCAGTCAATGACGGTGTCTAAATCCAGAAATTACCTATCAATCTGATCAAACTCAATTTATTATTTTAACCTCTGGCCATGATTTGACAACAAATTACTATTGCTTTTTTTCCCCCAAGAATCTTCCTTTTCTCACAGTTTAAAAAAAAGTTTACAAATCACAAAAGTTTGTTACATTGTCATCTCTATAGATATTATATCTGTATATACATATATTCATTGACGTCTACTATGTAATACAGCATAATAAATATATATGTATATATATAACTACACCTAGATATAATCAACACAAGCATATCAAAACGATTAACATATCTAATACAAAACATTGAAACACAACGTAGTGATTATATTTATCATATTTCAGAATATCACATGGGTTTGTACAATTGACTTCCAAATCATAAACAGATATTTGTCAAAATATTACATTTCACATGACATTTGACATCAAATATTGTTCATCATTAGCCATCAGCGGCCATTAAAATAATACCATTTATGAATTTAAGCATTTCGTTTGGCCAAACAACTATAAAAAAAAACTTTACTCGACATCTTCAATATCGTCCAACTCGTTACGAAAAACTAGTGAAACTTAAAGATTTTTTTTTCTTTGTTATATTCCCTCGTAATTCACATTTATTTTCATATTTATGAAACACAAATAAATATAACACAGCTCTTATATATAGAGCATAAAAAGAAATTGTGAATCTAGTATTTAAAAATAAATATCTAAATAGAATAAACATTTAACACTTTAACAATGAAAATTGTGTACTACACACAATATTTTAGTGTAGCATAAGTACTATATACACATTTAGAGAAGTACCTTAACATTGTACAGCACAAACAAGAAACAAACATTTTAAGAGTTTCTCAAAATTCAATATAAAGATGAACTGAACCCACTCTTTCTCAAATCTGAACCTACATTTTAGTCATGAATAACGACGCTAATGACCTTAATGTCTTAACGCACCATAAAACCTCAATTATAATAATAATAAATAATAATGATTAATATAATAAAATAATAATAAATAATGATAATGATAATAATGATTAAGATAATAAAATAATAATGATAATAATAATGATTAAGATAATAAGATAATATAGTAATAATAATACTCACGAGTGTTGAACTTGAATCTTAGAAAACATTACAAGCAGAAGAGGTTAAACCTCCATGGCATCAGCCGGCAATCAAGTCATACCAACCAAGTGACCACCGTCTGTTGGCGAAGATAGTGCCAACTTCTGCAGCTAGAGGTTATCGTGTGGTAAGTCCATCAAACCCTCCAGACATTAATATCAGTTTTCTAGACCGGGATAGCTACCTTTTCATTCAATTATAGAAGAGGTTAACTTTCTCATATTAATAAATTTAATTAAATCGGGTTTAACAAAATGACACCTGGACACGAGAATTGAACTCACGACCATTGACCTAGCACGCCAATGATCTACCACCGAGCTATCCAGGATTCATCCCGTGCTCCAAGACATTCCTCACTCACAGTTTAAGGCAAAATCTGTGAGGGATGTGTAAATTTATCGGCTACCTGGAGCTATCGTTGAATCCCCCCTCCCGACTTGGGCTGGACTCTAAGCCGCCACTCGCATGAAACCGAGTCACGTGTGGCTGTGATTCAATTATAGATCTAGGAGCCGAAGAATTCATTCACACGTCTATCACAGATTCTGCTTTAAGCTATGTGTGAAGAATGTGCCTAAGCATGCGACGAATCCTGGATAGCTCGGTGCTAGAGGATCGACGCACTAAGTCGAAGGTCTCGGGTTCAACTCGTGTGTCCAAGTGTTGTTTTTCAACTTTTTTTTAAATTTAATTGAACGATAAACACACAGGCAGCTGAATCAGTAACCAAAGTTAATTTCTGCTCTTGGTTTTTCACGTTATTGTGATTTTATCTTTCAATTTTAAAACAAATTTCAATTGAAAAATGGAAAGAATTTTTTTTTAAACTTGATTCCAATATTTTCTCAAATCCTTAAATCTCTTGTATCCTTAAGGATTCAAGGGTCCTATAACTAATTTATTTCAATAAAAAATTTGAAATAAATAACTTCAATGAGTTGCAATTATGTAGTATAAGAACAAGGCTGAGTGTTGTTTGAGTGCTAATGTAGTGTAGTCTTAACTCACCACAAGATCTACGCTTAGGCAGATGCCATTTATGAGCACTTCTCTTGGCGAGCAAATTTCCCCCCCAAGCACTCGGCATCGTTCCTGCGTACAGACTTTGAAATTACAAAATATGACATGACTTTCTGCACAGCTGCTTAAAGGAAGGAAGAATGGGTTAGAAAATAACATATTTTGTTATAGTCAACATTTTTAACATTTTACTATATTGTTAATGTTATTTTATAGATTTTTATAATATTTATCATATGTGACAGCTGAAAATCATATTGCTTGACATATGAATATATGAAATCAGCTTTAGTGACTTTTTTTACACACCCTTACACACCCAATAAAAATAATTATAGCAAGTTTGTGCCGATGCAAAAAGAAAAGGTACTTCTCTAAGCAAAGACCAACAAAGAGTGCTTAAACAAGACGCCAATGATTAAATGAAAGACATATTAAATATCAGGGAGGCCAATAAAACTAACATAACTTTGAATAGGCCTGTTATCAAAATGACAGAAATAATTGGTTTTGAAATATAAGTGATGAAATAAACAAAAGTGACTAAACCGAAGAAAGAATATTACACTCTGAATGTGGGAGACTATCAACCACACACAAATTAATTTTTTTCACAGCCAGGCTTGGATAGAAATCCATCTGATAATATTTATTTCTAGCAATGTGTATATAGTTCTTGTATTCAAACATTGACAGTAAAGAAGTAATGTCTACAGTAACAAAACCATACATACAGTAAGATCTCATTATAACAGTTGAAATTTAATATGAATCCAACTTTGGAACAGTTCTTGCATTTCAATATTTATTACTTACGATATAATATACAAATAATGAATAAAGAGATGTTTAATCAAAACTGTATGACGAGTTAAAATGTGACACATAAGCTTATAATTTGTAGTTTATATGTAAATTATTCAATAGTAATTAAAACTTTAGTATGTAGTATTATTTCAAATAAACTTTTAAAAACAAATTTGGTTTTGAAGAACAAAGTTGTGTTAGGTAGATAAAATTAATTAGACATTATATATAAGTTTCAAATATTTTACAGATTTTTTTTTTAAATATTGTTTACAGAGAAATAATAAATATATTGGGTGAATAGAAGGGTTGTTTTTTTTCCTAGAGCAACGCTACCCCAAGCTAATTGCTATTGGTTAGTACCGCCCTCCGAACTGAAGCTCTAGCAGCCAACCACACAGGCGCATCTTGTCACCACTCAACCACTTCACTCTGTTTGAGGGGCGGAAAGAAAAATCGACAAGTTGTTAGTCAAAATAATAACGGGTTTAGTTTTAAGAGCCTCAAGATGAAGGAGCCATTTATAGTTTTGTTTTTTTTTAATATTTATTTCCTAGTCGCAAAGCTTCACATTCCATTTTAGTTTAGGAATAAAATAATTTTGATTGGTGTGTACTTTCTCTATATATTTAATTATTCATCTGATAAAATACATTTTCCTTGATGAAAGATACTTTCAAAATTAACTTATTAAATTAGAGTTAAGTGAAGGGAAAAAACTTGGTAGAGTTTCCAATTTCAACAAAATAAAATTTGATTTACTTATTAAATTTATTTGCTCCTTACTACATATTTTTAGAATATTCGCTAAAATACTACTTCTTTGAGTAGCATCAAATTATAGGGACAGTTTCATAGTCTTAGTACACCTCAAGTGCGGCGCTATACTAAATTCAGGACTACACCTACCTAGATCAAAATGGAATGGGCCCATTTCAAAGTCAGACTTAGTATGCCTCAATTATGGCGATATACTAAATACAGGACAATACCTAATTATATCAGAATGAAATGGGCCAGTTTCTTATGAAAAACTGGCCCAATCAATTCGGGTCCAGGTAGGTGTTTTGTATTTAGTATAGTGCCGCACTTGAGGTGTACTAAGTCTTGATTATAGAACTGACCCATAATCTACCAAAGATAAGTTTTAGGCTACAGCCATACTTTCAACCAGAATGTCAGCACGCAATGCCTTGCTATCTAGTAGGGTGGCCATGTTATGAGACTACCAAGGGTGTAGAAAGCTAATTGTTCTAAGGGAGGTTCACTAGAACATGTTACTATACCTTTAACTAATAAAAGTTGTTAAACGTGTATATGGATCCCCCCTGCTTTTCTACACCCTGATGTAAAGTGACTTGGTCGCGAAAGTGAGCGATTTCGGGTCTTCCGTACAACTATCACTGCCTAACATTCTGGTGACATGGTCACGCCAACGACCAGTTCGCAGGTATGGCCGTGCCCTTACATGGAAAAACCTATCAGTTCTATAACTAAAAACCAGAGCTCCCAAATTTCGAATTATTTTATTGAATAAAAAAAATTAGCGCTCGGTGTGATGAGGATGTATGTCTATAAATTTGGTTCGCACATATAATTGGCTCCTTCACAACTATTAAAAATCTCGTTACAACAAATGAGTTATCCTCGCCGAGGCCGTTTTATTTTGAAATTATTTCTCGTTTTGGTAAAAAAAAAATGAAATGCAAATTTGGGAGTCTGATGTGTCACATTATGGTGGGGTTTTGTTTTTTTTAAACAACTATTCATAATTAAAACACTTGTTATAACGAGATTTCACTGAGGTAAATTTCATCAGTATAGTTAGAGAAGAATTAAGAAATAAGAATTATTTTATAACTCAAGATAAAAAAATTGTTCATAAGCCATCAAATCATGCTGTAGATTTAAATACTAATTAGTTGTTTGATTTATGAAATAATGTGCATTGAGCAAAAACAATTAACTTAGTTGTTTTAAAATAGAAAACTATCAAAATTTGATATGATCATGTAAAAAATCACTAAGATTAAATATTTTTGAAGGATTGTATGGGGGGAAAAAAAGCATCCGCCTCACAAATAAAATATCCCCTACTAATTCAAAAGAACAGTCAAGTTATTGTTTTAGTAAAATTAAATTTTAAAGATCCTAGTCTAAAAAAAAAAATTGTTCATATCTTTGGGATCAATACAGTTCTTGTATGAATTTGAAATCTTTGATTGAACATAAGCTAATAACATTTAGTAGCTATCTCACACACTAGAACCATGTAAAATGATGAACACCCAGTTCCATCTTTAATTGTATATAAATAAATAAATGTTTAAAGATAGAAAATTGAGAAAATTCAATCTTTTCAGTCATTCAACTAAGACAGTAGATTAATATAAAATACATGTTTAAAAACTAGAGAATAGAACAACTGCATTATTAAATATATCATAAAATTCCTCGGTAATTGAAACATTTTAAGATAATAGTTTAGAAAAAGTGAAAACTTTTTTTTAAATATATAATATGTATTTGATAGAAAAATAGTGAGTTCCTTGGTTCGTTTCTAGTCACAAAGGAAATATCAGGTAGTAGAGTAGGCCTACTTCCTATAGGTGCAATTGGACTTCCATTTCAAATAAAAACCGATCAAAGTAATTGAGAATTAACGCTTATAACTGGCACTTTATAAAATGCCCCAGACGACATACCAACTTACATCAAACACAAATATGAACATGTTTACTGTATCTTACCTAATATTAGCCAGGCTCCGAATTAATAATGGTCGGGTTAACTTAATTGTAGCAGGGACATAGGTATTTCGAGAAACTTTCCTAGTGCCCCACTTGCTGTTGCTCAACTCCCTTGACCTAAACTTCAAGCTAAGCTTTCCTAATACCTCCCCCACTTTACTTCGTGAAAAGGTCATGTCCCTGCACTTTTCGTTTTTGTTTCAATTTCAATTTACCAGTTATTTTTTATTTGGTTGGAGCTCCAAAAATAACCTGGGGCTCCAGTTGTAGCTGGGGTGATGAGTCAAGTCGATACTAGGAGCTAGGACCACTAATAGGTCAAATACAGTAAGTAAGTATTTGGTTCAGCCATGTTCTCCTTGCGATCATCGAATATCTCAAAATAATTATCGGTATTACCGTGAGCACAGGAATATCTCGAATACTAGTGGCAAGGGCATCCGCAGCCTAGGCCAAAGGGTCCCAGGTTTGATTCCTGTGTCCAAGGACTATTTTTCAACAAATTGGTAACAGAAATATCAAGCAAGTTACCTGCATTATTACATTATAGCTATTAAAAAAAATCGTGATTTTCCCACAGCTCCAGGATAATTAATTGGTCATCTTTGCTTATTTCTCGAAGCGCTTCTTGTCAAGAAAATAATGCATTCACAACAGATTCATTAGAGAAAATAGCATTTTATGATTATATTAATTTAATTTACCGCACAAAATAAAAGACAAGTATATAAGTTTGCCAATCAGTGAATTTTTACACCAACAATATGGCCTATGCTTGGTAAATGAGCACACAATTCCACCTTGATGAATTTTGACGAGTACTCGTCATAACATACAACACATATATAATAAGCAGGTCTCACATCGTTTTTGTTTCAATTTCAATTTACCAGTTATTTTTTATTTGGTTGGAGCTCCAAAAATAACCTGGGGCTCCAGTTGTATCTGGGGTGATGAGTCAAGTCGATATTAGTAGCTAGGGCCACTAATAGGTCAAATACCGTAAGTAAGTATTTGGTTCGGCCATGTTCTCCTTGCGATCATCGAATATCTCAAAATAATTATCGGTATTACCGTGAGCACAGGAATATCTCGGATAGTAGTGGCAAGGGCATCCGGAGCCTAGGCCAAAAGGTCCCTGGTTTGATTCCTGTGTCCAAGGACTATTTTTCAACAAATTGGTAACAGAAATATCAAGCAAGCTATCTGCATTATTACATTATAACAATTTTAAAAAAATCGTGATTTTCCCACAGCTCCAGGATAATTAATTGGTCATCTTTGCTTATTTCTTGAAGCGCTTCTTGTCAAGAAAATAATGCATTCACGACAGATTCATTAGAGAAAATAGCATTTTATGATTATATTCATTTAATTTACCGCACAAAATAAAAGACGAGTATGTAAGCTAGCCAATCAGTGAATTTTTACACCAATAATATGGCCTATGCTTAGTAACTGAGCACACAATTCCACCTTGATGAATTTTGACGAGTACTCGTCATAACATACAACACATATATAATAAGCAGGTCTCACACCAAACTGGTACATTAAAGAAGTGTGAGGTGAAATTTAAATAATAAACCACTTGTGATTATATAGCCCAGTTAAATGATGTTAAGGGGTAGCGAGTTTATATATATATATATATATTCCATTATTTACCAGACTTAGGCCATGGTTACATAACTTTAAAAGGAACAACATTAAGTTATAGCAAAACCTTTGACTAGCCACGAGTTCAAGGTGCCAATGTACCAGAAAAATATATAAAAAAATAATGTTTTAAAACAAAAATCAAATGTATTAAAATAATAAACTATATGAATTTTAAAGTGGGTAAATAATATAACAGATACGAAAGATCAAAATGATAAAATGTGGCCTTTCTTCAAAATATTTATTTTTTTTCTTTCGACAATTTTTTTACAAAAAAAAATTATAAATCTAGTACATAATTAGATGTAAATATTATGTCGTGTACAAAATTCCATCACCATTATTCAAACAAAAAGATACTAAATGATAAAAAATATATACCCAAAAGCACAAAAACGCGCGTCAAATCCATATTTTATAAATTCCAAAAATTACCGTACCAAATATTTTTGTTGTGTACAAACAATCAATAATAAAACTTGAAACAATAATTTGCATGTCAATTCAACATTTCTTGTGGAAAAAGAAATTAAATAAAACTTTCAATTTTTTTAAAATTTGACTATCCATGTAAGTCACAGGGAAGCCAGTCGACTGTACGAATACTTGGATAGTAAACAAGGTTAACAACTTCTTATGTAACCAAATGGTTGGACAAAACAAGTGTGAAAATAAAAATAAAGCCACTGAGAACAAACTCTTTAACAAGATTCAATATTTGATCACCATTTAAAAAATAATAATAAAGCTCTTAAGTCTTATAACAAAATAAGCTGCTTGAATATCATTAAATCGATAAACAGCTTGAATAAAATAAATAACAGAGCTGTAGAACCAATTATTTACATCCCATAACAGGTTAGTGGGGATAAGATGTAGTCGGTTGCTATTTCGAAGACAAAACATGTTACATAACATTCAATATTTTTACATTAATTTCAAAATGTTAGTTTCAAAGTGAGAACATTTATACAAAAAAAATTATTTACAATTCTTTATTCATAATACTGACTGTGATAGCGATAATTACTACGTACCGGTATTTTAAAATGAAAACCTTTTTAAGTAAAATTTCTAGTGCTCTGTAGGTTCTACCAGTATTTCTAAGAGTGGGAATAAGCCTTTATGTACTAGTATATTTATTTATAAAGGACACAAACTTTAACTGAAAGCAAATTACAAGCAAATTAATTCACTCTCTCCCTTTTCCTCCTATAGCTCTAAAACTATAAATATATGAGGATATGACAGATCAAATCATTTATTATGTAACTACATTTGACAAAACTTTTGAATAAATATGCCAAGGTTTGCCTAAAAATGACATTCACCTCTAAATGGGGCCTCTCGTTAAACCAGATAAGATTGTATGAAATAAATATGAGAAAAGATTGGTCGCCACCTCAAAAATGTCAAAATCTATAGGCTGTTTCACTTTTAAATTGCAGTATAGGCTCTTATGGACACTTAAGATCGCTTTCTAACACAACAGTTTCCCCCATTAGTGCTGCCCATTTTCTACTCGGCAGAGTTGCCATTTTGTAGCTTAAGAATTAACAGTGTTATTTCTATAAAATAAACATGCTAAGTTTAATATTACATCATTCATTGATGCATCTAGTGAAAACAATATTAACTATAAAAAAATTAAACTTTATTTTTACAAAATATGAAAATTAGCATTTTGTTTCAGTTTCCCAAGTTACGGTAATAATGTAATCACGTATTTTGTCTTGTTCCAATTGTGGGGAAAAGCCAATAATTCAATAGTGTTGTAGTAATAGTCATGAACACCTGCAGGTTTTTAAATGAATATCTTTTACACTAGGCTTAAAAAATTTAAAACTTATCACACCTCTTGAAATAGCATTTAAATTAAAACATAAAAAGTTGTCTTGCTAGAAACTTATTACTTGTGAATTTACAAGGGTAAGTTAGGTGAAAAAAATCCTAAGAATAGTTCAATTTTTTTTTTTAACAGGCCAATAGCACCTTCCATTTACATGTGACGGCGTTTTGAACTTGCAGAGCGTGCCGCTATACCTACTCACTGCCAGGTATTGAAAAGCACAGCAGTATTAGACAGTTGTGACGTTGAAAGCTGAAAAGGTATGTCAGTTTGTCCCATTCACATCAAGATTTAGCAACTTTCTTCCTTCTTAAAACATTATATTTTTGACTTAACTTAATTAAAGTCCCCGATAGCCAAATCACAGGGTTCAGACGTAGCACTGTGTGTAAATATAAACATAGCCCTGCTGATCTTAGCACCAGTGAATCCCCTTCTACTGATAGTCGGAAATGTGAACCAATGTTCTCTCGAAAAGGCGACACAGAGCATTTTGAAACGTACCTCAGAAGTCTGGCTACCAGTCGTGAACTAGTGTTGTTGGTTGTGTTTCAGTCAATATTTTGGTGCAGGCCTACACCGGTATTGGTTGTTTATTTGTAAATGTTATCAAACGTAAAACTAAGGCTTTAAACGACCTAGCCTAGCAGAATTCAAACACCATCCAACTCCATCGCAGGTGATTTAGTGAAGTGTTTTTATGTTTTGTTTTTAAGTTTCTAATATAAACACTATCAATCTGTCTAAAGTGAATAAGATCTGCCAACTGCGAGCTTCATAAGACAAGTTCTGCAATCATTATGAGAGAGTAACAGCCTATAGTTTTATTGACTTAATATTTGTACCAGTCATTTTAAAATATAAAAATATTAAAATAGACTGCCAATCAGACTTTTAATTGGGATTATATATTTTTTAAATATTAGTATATAATACAATTAGGTGTGCATAGAAAAAAGCCAAATTGATCGTCAAGACTACATGTTTTGCTATAGGCTATATCTAAATTGTATATCAAAATGTGGTTGCATTCGATCTTATAAAATTGAGATTCAAAATCTGGAACATAATTATTTAGAAAAAAAAGCCCACAACTTAAATAACTAACATAACTTAACCAAAACATTATTTCACAATATCTTACACAATCAAGTATAAATTTATAAAATAAACTACGACCCTATGGTTTTTTCGATACAAATTATTACGTGCAATATTAAATACTTATTTATACAATTTAAGTAACATATATAAATAGTAACATGATATGAACAACTAATGAGGAAGAAAAAGGTGAGAATAGCAAAGAGAATTGCAGAGATGTATGTAGGGAATAGGACAGAAGGGAGACTAAGAAAGAGATAGAAGGAGCAGATAACAGAAAGTGTGCAAGCTAGAGAAGAATGGTGGAACTGACCCGGACACAGGCTGAACAGTTGATGATGATGATGATAGAGAGAGTTAACCACAACAAAATTTTCCTTAACTTAAAAAAAAATATCTTGCTAACAAAAATTGATGTAACTAAACTCATTACCAAAATATAATTTGAAACGTCTTATATCCAAAACAGTGCAACACACACTAAGAAAGATAATAATCCTTTTCTCAGATACAATTAGTCCTCACATCATTTAAATGACCATTTACACCAAAGCACAAATACACCTAGAAAACTTATTCGCCTCACAACATTAAAAAATGTTACCTCCTAACAAAATCATGTGTCTAACTAACAGTTGCTGGACAACCAAAACAACTTATATGTACAAATAACATCACACGGACAACCTAACCTTACTTAAATTAACACAAATTAAGCTATTTCCTCACAGGAAAAAACACAATTTTACAGGTTAGGCCCCTTCGTTGCTACCAAAAATATAATTTGATCTTATCAAAACAATACTAAACTAGCTTTCCTAGACGTAACACTATCTAACCTCGTAGGCGGCCGGCAACTCATCCGGCCTCATCTGGTTACATAAGGTTTTTGTTTCTTTAAATAAACAAAAACCAAGCCTAGCCTAACCTGACCTAACCTTAACTTGGAGGGAAGGAAAACAAAAGGAAATTCATCAGATGTAGTAATCTGCCTCCCCTCCCTTAAATTGACCAATAGCGCAAATACCAATCTGATAACTCAATATCTAGATACATAACAATGAAGCAAATGAATTGCAAAGACAGCATCAGCGCAAATGGGACATCTGTGGCCTAAAAGAAGAGAAATTATTTAACGTAGCCATAAAGTTGGTTAAAATAAAAAGTGAAATGGAGTTTTTGGTTTATATTTATCACGATGGATATTTTTGATCAGAATGAAATGCCAGATTAGGGCAAGTTATTTTTAATTATGGTTTTTAATAAATTTAAAAATAAAATAACTAACCAAATTGTGGCAAACATATTGTTGGGCATACCTGCTGCAGTCTCTCTGTTTTAATGCAGCAAAAAAACCTTAAAATAAAATTAAACCCTGATTAGAGTTGTACATTGTCTTGTCCAGAACTTGTTGGTCAAAACAGCCTCTTCTCGTACGAGAACAAGCCGTGGACATTGCCCTCTGCCTGTGCAGACGTGGTCCGCCTCTCGAATTTGAGTTCCCCGCTGTACATCATAGATCGCAGCACTGATAGACTCCTGGCTCCGATGTCTTGACAGCTGTGTCTGAGTCCGCATTGAAGGTATGGCAGGAATCTCAGGACCGACCCTTTATCCGCGATACAACCGCTCACACCCTGAGCCACTTTCAGCTTGTCCATCTCGCTGTGGAAATACCGGTCCAAGGTGGAGCCCTTTGCGTCTGTCCGGGACATCGCCTCCAGACTACCCATACCACGGTACTTTTTCAACCTCACACCGTCTGAAAAGAAATACTCGCCAGGAGCTTCCGAGGTGCCGGCCACTAAAGATCCCATCATGGCTGTTGACGCGCCTAGAGAGAGTGCCTTGATGATATGCCCCACAGATTGTATCCCTCCGTCTGCGATCACAGGCACGCCGAATCTGCGGGCGTACTCCGCCACCTTGTATACAGCTGTACCCTGTGGGCGTCCCACGGCCATTACCTCCTGGGTGATACAGATGGACCCACTCCCCATACCGACACGTAGAGCATCCACGCCAGCGTCAATCAGGTTCTTGGCCTGCGCCGCAGTCACCACGTTGCCCCCGATAACCTCAAGGTCTGGATAACAGTTCTTTATGTGCCTTATCATGTCTATTTGATATGTCGAGTTACCTTGTGAAGAGTCTATGAGGACTACGTCAACCCCTGCCTGGTTCAACAGTTGGAGACGAACCTTGTCATCCTCCTGCGTCCCAATGGCGGCCCCCACCAACAATTGCTTGTTCTCGTCTTTGGAAGCCTCGGGGTAGCTCCGTGCCTTCTTTAGATCCGTGCGGGCTATCAGGGCCACCAGCTCGCCCTTCTCATTCACAATGGGGAGCTTGCCTTTCTTCGACTCCTCCAAGATCTTGTTGGCTTCCTGAAGCGTGACCCCAGATGGGGCTGTGATGAGGTTCTCTAGTTTGGTCATGACGCTCTCTACCTTGAGCGAGTTGTTGTTGTTGGACTCCTCCATGAAGTCTATGTCCCTGGAGGTGACCATCCCTAGGAGTCTGCCCCCCAACTTGCCGTTCTCAGTGACCGGGATCCCGCAGAACCCGTGTTCCTTCTTCACCTGGAACACGTCCGCAACCGTGTGTTTGGGGCTGAGCACCACCGGGTCCCTGATGAACCCCTGCTTGTATTTCTTTACCTTGTGGACCTCGTTCGCCTGGTACTCGGGAAACACGTCCGCGACCGTGTGTTTAGGGCTGAGCACCACCGGGTCCCTGATGAACCCCTGCTTGTATTTCTTCACCTTGTGGACCTCGTTCGCCTGGTACTCGGGGGTACAGTTGTGGTGTATCATCCCGATACCCCCGCAGAGGGCCATGGCTATGGCCATCTCTGACTCTGTCACGGTATCCATGGGGGAAGACACCAGCGGCGCTTTTAAGGTTATCTTCTTCGTCAGCGCCGAAGTAAGTTCAACCTCCTCGGAAGTGAAATCGATAAAACCCGGTAGGAGGATGAAATCGTTGTAAGTTAAACCGTCTCCGTTCGCGAAAAGTTGCGAGCCCGTCAAACCGTCCTCGGGAACGTATCCGGTTCCCCCACAGATCAAATAATCCGCCATGACTCTTAAAAGTGTTGAAATACCAAGAACGTGCTCACTTGATGCACACCGTGGTTCCCTTTAAATGAGAGTTTGAACCTCTCACTTCCAAGTATTGGCGTGTAAAGGCCAGTTGACCACGACGACAAAGCGTTTTATCGGCACTTGTGTGTATGCGCTAGTTCGACCAGCCGAAACGAAGCTGAATCGATTATATCGAGCTCTCAGCATTGTATCGATTTATCACAGTCCATGGGCGTATCCTCATTCTAATAGTTAATAGTTATCACTTTGTATCAAAAGCTAAACCAATTATGACTATAATTCGAGTTAAGTAACAAAACAATAAGTATTTTGAAACGAGAATTATTTCGCGAATATAATCCGTCATTAAAATGGTATTCTTCGATTACAGGTTATCGATCGCTCATATTAGAGAGAGAGAGAGAGAGAGATATTAGTCACAGCCCTAAAGATATACAAAACTGCGTGTTTTGTTGTTTTTGTTCCTCGCTTGGAGGGAATTTAAAATAATGTATTTATAATTTCCACTACTGTGCCAATGTCAATTTAGGAAGATTCTAAGTTTTATTTTTTTAAATAAGAAAGATTAAAATAAATAATTATGTGTTCAGCCTATTGTATTGATATTACTTGCTCCACGTTAGGAAGTAAAATTATTAATACAAATGAAGGTTTGATGTTACTTATGAAATAAGGTGATTTAATAGATTGAACAAAAGAAAGTGATTAGTAATTTAATGGCAAAATATATGTATAAAAATTATTTTGATTTAAGAATTTATAAGGGAAGATTTGATCATTTTTATTTCTCAGCATCTTACTACACATACAGGTTAAACGGTTTGACAAAAATTGATTTGTTTATTTATGATTAAAAGTAGAAGAATAAAATTAGTTACTACCTGTATAATTGTTTTCAAATATTTACTTATGAATTATATCAAAATCAATTTTATATAAATCCATTTTGTTAGCTATTGATTTGTTTATTATCTCTTGTTCAATCTATAAAATCCCTACTGGACTGGGCTTGAATCCTGGTTGGGTGTAGGCTACCAAGTGTGATTTTTCCTAAATGGTTGTTCACTCTCAACTCCATGCAAATGCAGGTACACTTCCTCTAAATTCAACCTTTCTCATCCCTAAATACATTAGTGTAATTAGTAGGTCTACCGACCAAACTAGTAGTAGTATGGGGTGCTTAACTGTTATATTATTTATGTAAATATTTGGTAAGAAATAATTTTTATTTTCTAATTTAAAGTGAAAATGAGTTCCTTTTGTGTTTGCCAACTATTTTTTTTTAGCATCGCATCTTACTACTCTTTCAACTTATACACCTATGTACTAATTTATGCTAATAAGTTAGGGATGAGCAAGGTTGAATTTAGATTAAGTGTACACAAATTTGCATGGAGGGAATATGGAAAACCACCTGACAGGGATTCGAACCCCAATCTCACTATCATCAGTAGACCATCCTTAATACAAGAGTGACACTTTAGACCATGCGGCCACCGCAGCATGTGCAAGATTTAGGGTTAGCTGCAAGAAACCGAACGTAAGGATATGCAATCTGGGAGAGGTAGTTTTCTTTCTCTCTCTCTTTCTTTCTCTCTCTTTCTCTCTCTCCCTTTCTCTCTCTCTCTTTCTCTCTCTTTCTCTCTCTCTCTCTTTCTCTCTCTTTCTCTCTCTTTCTTTCTCTCTCTCTCTCTCTTTCTCTCTCTCTTTCTCTCTATTTTTCTCTCTCTTTTTCTCTCTTTCTCTAACTCTCTCTCTCTCTCTCTCCTTTAAATCCTATTCTTATCCAGGCGATTGTTTGGCTATATGATCCAGAGACAGGAATATATGTTATTTAATAGATCGATTCTTTTTCTCATTTAACACACTGCACACCTGCATGAAATTACATGGTGAACTGTCAGATACCGGCTAAATGTTTGATATTTTTAATTTTTTCTCTGAGAATACTTTTTGACACATAATATTTTTACTGTGTGTTTATTATATCTGGGGTCCGGGGTTCAATCCTCGGTCCCGGCACAGATTTATCTGATTGCCAAACCCTTCCTTCACCTCTGACAAGACGTGTATTAATCACAACTTGTGGATGTGTGGAATACCAGGCTTCCACCGTGGTTCGGATCCCACGTTAAACTGTAGGTCCTCCATTTCATCTCACAATCACCAGACCATTACACATTAGCGTAAGTGCGTATAACCCGAACAGGTAGTAAGACGCGGTGCTAATAATAATATTATATCCGAGTCATTTATGATCTTTAAGATTTTGTTTTATAGAAGAACAATTTTTAAAAAAATTATAGTCTACTTTGTGTANAATAATCTGCCTTAGTGTGGTAGAGATCAAAACAAGTTTCAATGCTACATGGCAGTTTTCATAACTTATGGGAAGTGCTGACAGTCTTAGGAAACATTTACAGAACACTTGAACTTACCTGAGAGTATCGCGGGCCATTGCGTGTGTAAACATTTAAAAGAGGACCCACGTGTAGCTCTGGAATGGTAGCAATAGATACTTACGCTAGCCCGAGCATAGCTCAGATGTGGTGTTCAATGTGTTAAAACTTATTATATGATACATTATTTTGGATGTAATTTATTCTAGATGTAGATTATTTAATAATAATCAGATGCACCCACAACTTTGGAGGTACAAAGTTGAATATAAATTGTAGCTGGGAGTGCTCGACAGTAAAGGCTGAACACCACTGCTCTAATTATAACATAAGCCACTTTTTCCTTCAGCTCTTGCAACTTTTCGAGGTTCTAGTTACAAATTATATTTAAAGCCCCTTCCATGATCAATCTTTTTCTTGTTTTCCCTCATTCAGTTCTAATAAATGCTACCAAATATTCCACCCATCACAGAGGGGGGCGTGGGGGGGAGTGTCATCAGGACCGGATTTAGGCCTGTGAAGTCCCTGGGGCTGTTCAAAATTGGAGGCCTCAACATTTAAACAAATATGTTTGGTTTTCAACACTATTTTTAATTAGTAGTAAGTAGTATTAATATTTTGTCGAATATAAATAAAAATTGATATAGTAAGTTATATTATTTTTGCAAGATCTTAGCAGGACTCCAATATCGAGAAATGAAAGAGAAATATTTTATTGCGGAGGTCCTGGGACATTAAATTTGGAGCTGGATGTCATACACAACACTTACCCTTCTTGCTTTTCTTTTTGATGCACCGCGTCTTACTACCCGCACTGGCTTTCTCAGTATTTAAATAAACAGGGGCTAGGAATGAGTTGAAGATTTGGATGAAATGTATCCACATTTGCATGGAGAGAAAGTGAGAAACCATACAGGGGGAAAAAACCCTTCAGACCCATTAGACGATGCAACCACTGAAGCCGGTATTCCGTTCTTTCTGCCAGCCTGTATAAGCTTTAGTCGAGACCGCACGATCTCTTGTTTGTGACCTGATCAGAAGTCTGCGACTTCTCTTCGATCACGGTAGCCAACCCGTACCCAAACCCTAAAGGTTTCTCGGTACTTACCTCCTTTGAGTGTAGATACCCCACTAAAATATGCATCGCACTAAAATAATTTCTGTGCCTTATTGAAATATTACCAAGATACAAACTACAGGTATAATAATGTTTAGTGTTACATTAATAAGCTCACAAGAAAAGGTTGGTAGATTTGTAAGTAAGTACCTGAGATAGTAAAGGAGAGGGGGTGAGGTGGTATGAACATGTAAATAGGAAGGGAAAGTAAATAATACCAGTGATAATTATGGAGATGTACGTATGAGATAGGCGGAACAGATAAGAGCGAGTGGGCGAGTGAGAGAAGAAGAATGAAAGCAAATAAAAGAGGAAGGACAGTGGGAGATGGAGGCATTTTTCCAAAGTGACCCACCCTTGCCTCAGGCTAGTTGGAAGAATGGGGTTGAAAACAAAAGAAAATTATTACCTTTTTAATGCATTTACAAGGTTTATGAAATACTTTTAAAACACAGAAATCAAAAACTTCGTCTTAAAATGTATGTTGGTACAATGACACCTTAAATCTTTGTTATGAGCGAAATAAAGTCATCACAAATGATCCATTCATAAGTTGGAAAGAGTGAGGTGCGTCACCCAACCCACCGGTACAACAAACAAACATGTGGGTGGGTCAGTCTGTGTTGGGGTTTGATGGTCTTCACAAGCTGCAGGTCAGGGTGGACCGTGCTTACAAGAGTAGCAGTAGCTAGGGCTCAGGGTGGACCGTGCTTACAAGAGGAGCAGTAACTGGGGCTCAGGGTGGACCGTGCTTACAAGAGTAGCAGTAGCTGGGGCTAAGGGTGGATCGTGCTTACAAGAGGAGCAGTAGCTGGGGCTCAGGGTGGACCGTGCTTACAAGAGTAGCAGTAGCTGGGGCTCAGGGTGGACCGTGCTTACAAGAGGAGCAGTAGCTGGGGCTCAAGGTGGACCGTGCTTACAAGAGTAGCAGTAGCTGGGGCTCAAGGTGGACCGTGCTTACAAGAGGAGCAGTAGTGTTTTACAACCTGGTCAGGCTATACGCAAATGTATTAATTATTATGCTAATGAGTTAGGGATGAGAAAAGTTGATTTAAAGAAAGTGTACACACATTTGTGTGGAGGGAGAGCGGAAAAAAACCTCAGTACACCTAGCTGGGGCTCGAACTCCAATTTCCCTGTCATCGGCAGTCTAGTCTAACACGAGAGTGACTCATTAGACCGTGCGGCCACCGAAGCTGGTGATAAAAAGTTAACTATATGTTTAAACGAGTAAGCCCCAATTATTTCGGATGTGCTTTAAACTTCCCATTTGTTTCAGTTTAACTGCAATGATGTTGTGTTGTATTATATTACTATTATTATTATTATCACCACGTGTTACTAACCGTTCGAGTTATACGCATTTACACTAATGTGTAATGATAGGGTGAATGTGAGATGAAATGGAGGACCTACAGTTTAACGTGGGATCCGAACCACGGTGTAGGCCTGGCATTCCTCACATTCACAAGTTGTGATTAATACACGTCTCGTCAGAGGTGAAGGAAGGGTTTAGCAATCAGATAAATCTGTGCCGGGACCGAGGATTGAACCCCGGACCTCCACCACAGAAGTCTGACACCTTAACCCTTGACCGTCAGGTCACCTTGCAATGTTGTAGATTGTTAAACTTATGGCGTTAGTTATTTAAAGTTAATGCAATTTTTTAAACTGGAGAGCTCAAATCCCCTACATTGTTATAAAATATCAAAATATTTAATGTTAATACGATACATAACAATTTTTCATATTAAAGTGTATTTATAGCAATTAATTCTCAGAGGCCATCTTTATATCTATATCATTTTTTTTTTAGCACGTTACCGTTTGAGAGGATCAGAATACAAATCTGTAAAAGAGGAAAACAAATATTCTCAATCACAAAGCCAATAAGGCAACAACAACGACAGAAAAAAGCCAACCACTTTATTTCTAAGATTTTTTTCAAAATAGTTTTTGTTTTGTACCTGTGATTTGTTTAGTGCTTCATGTCTAAGGAAGAATTACTACAGCAACATAAGATTAAATTAGAACTATATTAAATGAGTTTTCAATTCCCTGTGCTAAAGAAATTAACCAATGTGCCTTGAAAATATATTTATTTTGTGATTTGTATATTCTGTGGGACTGGAGTTTGTTCTATCAAAATTTAGTTTCTATTACCATTAAGCACCTTTTTACCTTGGTCTGCTTGTAACTTACACAGGAAATACAATAAACATAATGTAATACAGTGAAATATCTTAAGAACGAATATCTTCCTGGATCAAAAAAATGCCTGTTGTTAAGACGTGTTTGTTATCTGGAAAAGTATAATTGTTTATGTGAATGTGAGGAATGCCAGGCCTCCTCCGTGGTTTGGATTCCACGTTAAACTGTTAAACATCTCACAATCACCCTACCATTACACATTAGCGTAAGTGCGTGTAACCCGAACAGGTAGTAAGACGCGGTGCTAATAATAATATAATTGTTTAAATGATACTTCTTGAGCACTGTTTAGTAAGAACCTATTTACTGCGGATGTTAACTACAACAATCTAATTACTGTATTGTGGAGTATTGTATGCAGGATAATTATGACTAATTAATAAATATTGTATGTAGCTTATTGTACATATGGCATGATACACAAAACAATTGACAAATAAAATGAAATGTGAACAGTAGACCTTCTGTTCTATATATGTTACCGGGACCCCCCTGCTGATGGCTCGGAAGGGGTCAGAGGTACGGCCTTAACGTACTCTAGTTAATACTACGTGGTATATTTTAGAAACGTTCCCTGGATGTGGAAGGCAGGAATGCTCACACTTCACGCATTCCTGACATTCCTGCGGTCAAATACTGTATATGGATTGGTGTTTTCAATTTTTGTCCGATGTTTAGAGATTGTCCGTGCTTGTTATTGAGAAAGTTTGTTGTTTGGGAGGTTATTTCATTGCAAAAGCCCATGCTATTTTTCTGGGAAAACTGTCCGCTATAAAGAAGAATCCGCTATTGAGAGGTGTCCATTAAGGGAGATTTCATTGTTCCCTAAAACAGGTGTTGGAAACCTTTCTGAGCCCCGGTCGACTAATAAAATTTATCAAAGGTACCACAACCATCCCTCGTTTCTCCACTCTACTTTTGATTTTTGTTTATATATTTTGTATTTATTCCTTAAATTAAAAATTTCCTCAAATACTTATGAGCCCACCTTTATAGAAAGCATATAAAATAAATTAAAAATATATATTTTCATATTACGCTATTTAAATTTCTTCTAACATTACCGATTATGACCAATCCCGGTTATTTTGGTCATACTCTAACATTATTTGAAAGTAGGGCATTACAATCTTCTTCAAATATTTCAGGTCGGGGTGTGCCAGGGTCATTATTTAAATACAAAGCAAAGCTTAAAACATGCAAAGCAAAGTTAAAAGATAATAATGTTTATGTTGATGTCAAAGAACATTCATTTTAATTTTTAAACTATCCATTAAGTGTAACTAGGTAAAGAAAGTGATTTGGAGAAAAACAACAAAGAACATGCATACAAAGTTGATTATCTCCAAAGGCAAGGTGACATATTCTCCGCCGAGCTTCCCGCAACCAATGTGAAACTTTAGTATTATTAAAAAAATTTTAGCTCTGCGTATTGCTACCCGTTCAAAGTTAACTACGCTAGTGATTTTTATTATAGGG
>CABFWB010004494.1:21914-33474 GCA_902151455.1 Timema bartmani
GGGTAGTACATGTAAAGAATACTCGAAACCAGTTTATATTTGAAAATAATGAGCGGGTAGTACATGTAAAGAATACTCGAAACCAGTTTATATTTGAAAATAATGAGCGGGTAGTACATGTAAAGAATACTCGAAACCAGTTTATATTTTAAAATAATGAGAGGGTAGTACATGTAAAGAATACTCCCCTCCGACTCTTCCCCCTCGTCCGTGTATTTTAGTAGTACCTGATTGGTTTATACGCTTCAATTTTATTATGCTAATATGTCAGGGATAAGATAGGTTTATTATAGAGATAATGTACCTACATTTACATGGAAGGGGAGTGGGAAACCATTTAGGGAAACAAAACTCATTAAACCCAACCAGATATTAAAAAAAACAAAGATAGCGCCTCCCGGTATTTATTCTTCTTCTACTTTTACCCGGTCGAGGGAAGTTAATATAAAATGGGAATTGTTGAGAAATTTCTTGAAAAATTTGGCTAGATATAAAAACATCTAATCAGAACATATCCCCACAAACAATTAGTTTGAAACATAAAAAACACACTTGAACATGGAAAGCAAATTAAACAAACAACTTTAAAAAAAAAATTGAAAATTATTTTTACAAATTTTAACTGTATGGACATTTTAAATTACTTATTTATTTCTCAGCCTTATTCAAACCAGAAATGTCATAAAGTGGATAACAAAGATACTTGACAGTCAACTTGGGTCCCCGAGCCAGGCCAGCGCCTCGTGCCGTTCCCATCTTACCCTTTTTCAAAAAAAAATAGTAAACAAACTGATCAGATTCAAAAGCTCCAAAAGTTTCCAGATTTTTCAGACAGAAATTCTAATTTTTTTCAAAATAAAAACCGACGACAGGCTGGAAACAGTAATGGATGGAAAAAAAAAATGTTATTGGTAAAATACTTGTGCTTTCCTACGATTTTTATGTTAGAAGCTCATTCACTAATGTCTCTTAAAGGGGTATGGAGGGGTACGCGAGAAAAAGCAAGTGTTTTGGAAGTTTTTACGGCAAAACTTTTTTTTGGCCAAAATAAATAAAATATTGCTCCAGTACAAACATATAATTTAATTTTCTTCGAATGGTGACCTCAAAATTTCTTGAATATCTATCAAAGGTGTTCTAGAATTTAATGACAACTTTTAATCTTCATTTAAATAGTTTGTTAGATAATGCTACCATGCTCATGACAGATATTCAAAAACTGATGATATCAACATGTGAAGAAAATTAAACTCTAAGTTTTTACTGAAGCAATATTTTATTTAGTTTGGCCGTAAAAACTTCAAAAAAAAACCACTGGCCTTTTCTCTTGTCCTCTTCCATCCCGCCTTAAAACTGTCTGATTAGTGACATCCTATAACTTTTCCAGATTGAACGGTCATGCTGGAAGATTATAACCAACAGTTAAGAAAGAATAAAGTAATCGAGTCATAATTACTGACATATCAACATTGAAAGCGTTAAAACACATAAAAACACACAAGGAATTGTCAATATAAAATCATGCTTCAAACATCTAAATTGGAATAAAAGTTACATGCAATTAAAACGTCTAGAGATGTGGTTTTTAAATGTTATAAAATAAGTCGCAGGAGTATTTTAGAGATAAAACTTCTCATTAGAAATCTGATAATAAAGTATGTCTTTAAGGAAAACCTCTTTTTGCTTTCTGAGGTATTTTGTATATGTATTTGGAAGAAGATACAGGAAAGGTGGCTAGAAAACATCTAAAAGGGAACGAACACAGTATGGCTTTTACAGTTCACACTTTACACTGGAGAAAGAGGTAATGGCTGCCTCTTCAAGAAAATCTATCGTTACCACCCAATCCCCTAACCCTACTTGTTCCGGTCAATATGGTGATAATTAATAAGCATTTACTTTACCTGGCAAGTAATTGTTATTAGAAATTTATTAACATGTTTTAGGCACATTGTAGGATTCGTAACGGCCTAAAACCCTCAGATTTTCTTGCTAGTTTTGTTTGATTTAAGTTATCGAACCAATATTAAAATTTGAATCTTTAACAATGATGTGACCCAGTAGCTAAATAATTTTATAATAATGGAAATCTATGAATATAAATAAAAATAAAATTATAAGTGTAAATTTAATGAATAAAAACCACTGAGGGAAAGAGGAAAAATGTGGGAAGAACTCAATGCACAAAGGTGGCCTTTTCTTTTTGCTGTTGAAGGATGTAGCTGGTAGGTGGATCCCATATGTGTTGCAACAGAGGCTATCACAGGGTAGTGGGTTTTTCTTTACAGATTCTCTTGGAGTCTGGAAGTTTAGAATCAACTAGAATATTGTGAATATTGGGTGACCCAGACAAGCCTGTACCCATCCATGCTGGTACCCACAATCAGGACTTTCAAACCTATTACACCACCAAAATATTAAGAACATTTCTCAAACAGTGCAACAGTTCTCAACTCAGACTGGGAACTAACTGGCCCATTGATGCAACAGTTCTCAACTCAGCCAGTGGGAACTAACTGGCCCATCGATGTAACAGTTCTCAACCTCAACTCAGCCAGTGGGAACTGGCTCACCAATGGATTACCACCAGGCCTTAAGAAAAGATTGTCTCTTTCTCTTTCTTATTATTGTTGTTGTTATTTCAATTTATCCGGTAATATATATAAGTAATAAAAGAGATTTTTTTTTATATATATATATATATATATATTATGTATATATTTGTATAAAAAGTTTTAGTTTACAACTATTATTTTATCGTCATAACCTTTTTTTTAACATTTAAATATTAAATATTTATATTATTTATACTGGATAGAAACAGCCAAAGCTTTAAGACAATTTGTTTACTCCTACAACAGTTTCTTTTTGAATTAAAAATTTAGTAATTTAATGTTTTGTGTTAATTATATTCCTTCTATTTTTGTTTGATAAAGGCAATAATGCCAAAGTATTACTCAATCTGTATTAAAATTTGTGTTAAAATTTGTGTGTGTGACTATTTCTATGAGAGGAAAAAGTAAATAGATGTCACTTTTGTGCATTGGATTCTTCCCACATTTTTTCTGTTTCCCTTGGTGGGCTTTCTTCGTTAAATTTACACTTATTAGCATATTTCTTCGATTCTAAGACACACATTTTCTCCCCATTTGAACGTCTCCAAAAATGGGATGCGTCTTAGAAACGATGGTGTCCAAGAATCGCAGTTTGTTTTTAACTAACGCTCTTGATGACTCAGAAGACTGTGGGATAGTGGTGAAGATAAAGATGGTTCAGAAGAATCAGGCTGATACTGATTCAGAAGGGAGTGAGAATAACATAACTACTGATAAGAAAAAGATACTAATGTTATTAAATTTAATTCTATAGTAAAAATATTTCTTATAAATAAAGTATTTTAGCTTTTTATCTTTATTTATTTTCTTAGAATTAAAGTTTTTTTCTGTCGATGGTACTGAAAAATTAAGGTGCATCTTAACAATCGATGGTGTCTTAAAATCGATGAAATACGGTTTTATATTTTACCTTCTTTTATTTTTATTACTTTCCATTGTTATAAAATAGAATTAGAATCAATATTGATATTATCGAAGCTTCACAAACCGCTAATTCATACCATTGAAATCATTTTGCCCCATTTCCAAAAAAAAAGATACAATAAATTATAAACATGATAATTTTAAAATTATAAATATATTTTACTGATAACAATTTCAAGGTTTCCAAGAGAATGCACAAAACGGGCTTTTATGGGATCTCTGATTTGAGCGAAATCGTGTATCTAATATCACGGTCAATCGGCAGCGAGATGGACTCGTTATTACTGCCATAGCAGCAGTTTTTCTTGGCACTATTAAGGCTTGTTGTTCATAAAATGTGTAAAAATGTGAGCCTACCAAAGGCAGTTTGTGTCATTTTGATAACTAGACATGCTCAAATATGGTAATTAAATAAAATTTTCAGAATAGCCTCATTTGAAATGCAATATAAGAAACCTAAATTTATAAATAAAGTATTTTTGAAATATTTGTGTTTTAATTATGTTTTCATAGGAAGTATATTCAATAAAAACTGCGGCTGAAAGTATGACAATTTCTTATGGCAAAATAGTCTCCCTATTTATAAACTGGGACTGTATAATCCTCCCCCCGACGTTATCCCCGGCGGGTAACAGCTTACAAGTACGACTCGGAGAACTCAAAGTCCGACTGACTCGCCCTGGAGCTGCGGGTGTACACAGAGAATCCTGCCCCAAAAGCAGAATCAGAAGTCCCCTCCCCTGTGATAAAGTCTGCGACTATCAGAGTATCTTTGTTAACGGTCAGACCTGCAGGGTCCTGGGGCGGGGCCCCAAGAGGGTACCGTCCGTCCGCTGCGACGCCACCTCCTTTAGCCGCATCTCGCTCCTGCAGGCGTTGCTTCAGTAGGCGGATCTTATCCTCTTTCTAGACACACTCACACAGAGGGGTACACCATGAATACTGTTGAGTCCTCGAGAAGATTTTTCAACAGGATTAACAAAGGGGACTTTTTATATATATTAGGGATGACACCCTTGAATACTTGAACACTCAAATCCTTTGAATCTTTAAATAGTAATATTATTATTTTAGGTATTTAAATTGCACTTTCTGAACCGACTGATTATATAGACACAGCACCCATCACTGTGAAAGAACACCCACATTTCACCTGTGATACATTTTTCGCTCATGCAGGGAATTGAACCCATGACCTTTGGCCCAGTAGAAAGACATGCTACTGAGTGAGCTAAGTTGTCAAACGAATCCTTAAAATATATTGAGAACTCAAGGGTTCGAGATAAAGAAAATAGATTCAAATTTTGAATTTGAATTATGTTTTAGAGCTTTAATACTGCATATTGGTGGTTCAGGCCTAACATAATTATAGGACAAAATTAACAACCAGAGTCCATACCAGTAATTTAACACTTAACTGTATGTTAAAATGATTTGTATTTTTTGGTAAATTGAAATTGAAGTGTTTACAAAATAGTGAATTCGACCCAACTCTAACATTTCTATTCCTGTGTACTCACCGCGGAGATGAGTTTCTGCAGCTCGTCGTTCTCGGCAACCAGTTTCTGGTACTTCTCCTCATCTTCCTTGCTCATGCCGACGTCCGGGTTGTATTTAGACTCGGCTTTGTCTCGGGGGTGTCTGATCACCTCGATCACCTTTCAGGACAATTTGTTTCGAGAAAATTAAATAATAAGCAGCAGAAATAATAGGTGGTGCTACACTTCTATAGGTCAAAGGTCAACGACACCTACACGCGTCGACTTTGAAAAACACAATGTACATGTTCTAAAACATAATAAAGAACTTAAAACCTAACCAAATGTAAAGTATTTTTAATTTTTTAACATTTCTTGATTTTTTTTTCCAAATAAGTAATTACAATATTGGCCCTAATATAAACCAATTATTTTCTCCTAAAAATGTATTTCTCAAAACTATAGGCCTACTCGTATTATATGCGCAGCCTAACATTTTTCTCTGGGGAAAAAGCCAGATTCTTATCAAATTCTATATCGTAACATGCTGGAACTGTACTGGCCGCGCTTCTAATAATTAACTCAAGGTCAAATTGAAGAGAGAGAGGATTTCTACCCTTCAGAGTCACTGAACCGGTAATTCAGTAGGTCAGTATTAGTTGCAAGAATCTGTGATATGTTACTCATATTAAAAGAAATCACCCATGGCAGATCCGCACGTGAGTGATAGTGTTGAAAAGAAGCCTTTCTCAGGAATGAGAAGAAACTACCATATGAATTTTAAAGAGTAATATGCAAGGCGTGACAAACAAATAACATGTAGAACAAGTTTGGTGTTTCCGAAGCTAATATTAGACTTTGGAGGAAAGAAATAAGAAATGTTTTAGGAGTGTTAGCACAATTGAATACAAGCATTCAGAGGACCTAAGAAAATTGTGTCGAATCTGTTAATGTTTTTACTGTGAAATTATTCAAACCCTTTTATTTTTCACGTAGAACACCTTTAAGATTTTGGGTCGTAATACCATATTCAGGCCAATGCGGTGAATAAATATGATAGAATTTTAGAAGAATTAAACACCAACATATATTAATAAACACTTCAACAATTCAATGTCACATGGTTATAGACCCGTAAAAATGGTTTTATTTTTAATTAAATTTAGTTTTTTAAGTCTCACTTTTCGGTGTTATTCTGTGTTTATTCAAAATTACATGTTATCTGAGGTGTTAAGTATTATTTACATATTGAGACAATGTCTACAAAATTAAAATTTATTATTGAAACCTTATATATTTGCTTTAAAATTCTTAGTCAAGTGTGACTGCATATTTCACAGTTTTGTAGCCTAAATTTAGCTTACACTACAGCAAAATACTAATCAAATTACATCAGTCAAAATTTCTGCTTAATTTTGTTTTAGTTTCGTGTTTGTTTAAAGATTTTTTTGTAAAAGCAGTGTTATTTCGTTTTATAGGAGGATTTAATGTAACAAGACGATTTTGTTTTATTTCGCTTTTCAAAAACATTGTAAATCATATCTAAAAACTATCAAAGGAAAAAGTACTTGATTCCATCATTGTATGGTACTTTTCGTGTTATCGTGTCTCAGCATTTTTACGGGGCTCTACACATGGCATCTTCCTCAGGAAGTAGTAGTAAGACTCAGGAAGTTAGCTTCAGTGATACCAGTTTAGTTGCAAGAAATAAAAACTTTACTGTTCTCAAGAACAAGTGAAGAACCTCCTGTGCTTCCCTAAAATTAAAAAGAGAATAAAGAAAAAAAGAGAAAAATAATGTTAAAACCAATTATAATTAGAAACCTCTCCAACTGTTAGCAATGGTTGGGATGGCAGCTCTTCGTTCTTAGCGCAAGCTATTCTTTCTTACTCAGACTGACCGGCCAGGCAGCTGGTCTCGCTCTTTATTCTGTCATTCTTTTGTTTCCGGCTCTGTCCTGCCCTCATCAGTGAAAGGGAAGCGGCGTTTACCTGGGTGAGTGTTGGCTCAGTTTACTTTCGTGATTGATGTATAATCATACTTAATATCCTATTAAAATCTTATTTTTAGGTTGTTTTTAGCAATATTTATTGTTTATAGATATAATCATGGGCATTATATTAAAAAATAATGTATTTATCACCAACTTACAGTAAGCTTAGTTTTATTTTACAATAATATTGACATTTGTTGGATCCTCCAAGGGAAGCGGTTTGTTTCTTTGCGTACAGTAGTAGAATGACAAGTGCATCAACAAGTGCAGCAGTGGAAGAGGAGGGCTGCTGTATTAAAGCTCATAAGTAATATTTTGAAGCATAGTTTTTCGTCTTTGTTCCTTGACGGGAAAAAAGAAAATAATTGAAACGGGCAGATCCACTCCATTTTCTAGGCGCAGCAACAAAAAAAACTTTGACATTTTAATACTAAATTTTATTAAAGTGTTTAGATTATCAAGGTGTTGGGTTGATGGAAAATTATATAGTTGACCTTACCATTTATTAACAATAATGGTGTAGAATAAATCTGGATGCAGTGATATTAATAATATTTGCAAGGCTATTAAAAGGAATGCCAAAGGTTAAACTAATTTGCAGGCCACCACCCAAGACAAAATGTCTGCAATAGTAAATTTACCATTACTATTATTATTAATATTATTATTATTTTAATATATATAATTTAATGATTGATTGATTTCTAAGATCACCAATGATTTTTTATTCCATTCATATTTTATGTCACCCCCTTCCTTTAATCCCCATAATACTTTAAACTCTACCAAAAAAAATGTAGCCGCACTGCTTCCCTTTGCCCAGAATTGACCACACGCCACTGTCACCGAAGCTAACTTCCTGTTCAGTATACTACTTCTCGAGTAAGATGCCATGTGACATTGAAATGTTGAGGTGTTTGTAAATATGTGTTAGTGTTTTTACTTTTATTTGTGATTCATTTCCTACAATTATTATATCATATTTATTTCACTTACTTTACATTACTGTACATAGTTACTACACTGTCTAGCTATACATTTCCGATCCATTAGGCAATGATTCATTTTATTATCATATTTATTTAGTTTTATATTTTTCTTATTGCACTTTATTTCATTTTTTTTACTTTTTATTATCTAGTATTAGAGTAAACTTGTGTTTAAAACGCATATCAGCCATGTTGTCAGCTGTTTACAAGATTGTTTATATTTCCCACTTATTTTCTCTCAAGTTTAACAAGATCAAATCGTGTGTGGTTATATTTTACATTTGTAACTTAAAGATGTGAAAGTTTAAAAAAAGAAGATAACTTTTAACATAATCTTTGATTACTCTTCACACTTTTTATGTTTCAGTTTGGCTTTGCATGGGAAAAGATTACAATGTCTTGATAAGTGGTTAGAGAAACCAACTTGAAGTTTTAGGGGTCCTTAGTTCTGTCCCATATGGTCCTGAATTAATAAAGCATCCGTTAATCACTTTTTTTTTTTGTCTTCTTGGCATAAGAGATTAAATGTTGTTATAAGTTAAGTTAGTTTTATTTTATTAGTAATTTATTTTAAGTATTTGACGTGCACTTTCTGAAGCGACTGATTATGTCAGCACACAACTTATAATATAACTCAAATCTAAAACAGACACAACACCCAGCCCCCCAGCTGTTAATTTATCACTATGAAAGGGAGAAACCCCCATTTCAACAATGACATTATATTTTGAAGATGGTACAGGAAAGGTGGATAGAAAGATATAAAAGGGACAAACACAATATGGCTTTTACAATGAAAAGAACACAGTTCATACTTTACACTGCTGCCAATGGACAAAGAGGTAATGGTTGCCTCTTAAAGAAAATTGATCGTCACCGCCCAATCCCCTGACCTAGGTTTCATTCTATTATAACTCATCAGGGAGGAGTGTGAAACGCACAATGCAACTTCCTAAAAGAGAACACCAAAAACACAAAAGGGAGAAAATGGAAAATTGTAAAGAATGATAGGACACATAGATATGAACGTGTAAAAGGTATAACATAAAGGACAAACACAGGAAAAAGGCATTGGATGCAAATGTATAGTATATCTCTATAAGGAAAACCACTTTTCACTTTATGAGGTGATTGTATTATATTTGGATGAGAGTATAGGACAACAATGATAAATAATTCGGCCTTGCCGGGAACCGAACCCTGAAAACATAGCTCAGTAGAGAGAGTGCTACCGACTGGTGTTGGACTGAAGGTGGTAGTTAAGGCAAGCCGTGAATCCTCACCTTGGGCACAAAGATGAGCGCCATGCTGAGGAAGCAGCAGAAGATGACGGCGAGAGCGACAAAGGCGAAACTGGCGTCCTGCTGAGAGGCGATCACCATGGTGACTGGTGCCGTTATGAGGCACAACACCACCACGTTGTAGATGGACATCCCGACGTAACGGGAGTCGTTGATCTGTTTCACCTTGATGCTGCGCGTCTCGTAGGCGAGGAAGAGTCCGAACACTAGCACAAGCCCCTTGTAGCCGTACATCACACCTGGACACACGGGAAATGTTGTTAGTGTTGTTATTATTATTTACTTACTTACATCCATCACTGTTTCCAGCCCGCGGTAAGTTTTTTATTCAACCCATATATTTTTCCACGGTAGCCGGTGAGTTTACCGAATAGCTATTTTTCAAAAATCCGTTTTTCGAAAATTAATTAGGCGAAAATAAATTTTTCGAAATGCAGTTTTTCGAAAACCAATTTTTCAATCTAGAAATTCTTCGAACGAGAAGTTTTTCAAAAACTTCTTTTTCAAAAATGGATTTACCTCAAATATGTTTTTTAAAATAAATGTTTCAAAAAGGAGGTTTTCGAAAATAAATTTTTCGGACGATAAGTTCGAAGTATAATAAAATTTTAGCTTAGGTTAGGTTAGGTTAGGTTAGGGGTAATCTTCCCTATGGGGGGTGAGGGGAGGGATAAGTGATTCCTAGTCCTCGATAAAATAGCTTCTGGAAAACTCGCAGTTTGCTAAATTGATTTTCCGAAGAAAAAAAAATGTATTTGCAATTCGCAAAATTGATTTTTCAAAAAATTAATTTTCGATTATTTGACTGTCGAACAATTGATTTTTGATAAATTCACTCCAGGAAATTGATTTTCAAAAAATGTAGTTTCGACAAACATATCGTTCAGAAAATTGATGGTTTGAAAAATTGATTTTCGGCCATATTACTTTCAATGGTTTTATATTCGGTGAATTTATTTTGATAAATTGATTTTCAAATAACTTGTTTTCAAAAAATTTACCTAGACCCATTTTCCAGTACCGGCTGGCTAGGCCAGTCGTAGCTTATTTTTGTCTTATGATATAACTTTAGACTAGGACAGGTACAACAGCCAGTCCCCAGATATCAATTTATCACTGTGAAATGGTAAACACATATTTCAACAGTGATACATTTTTCTGCCATATCAGGAATCGAACCCGGGACCCTTAGCTCAGTAGACAGACACGATACCGACTGAGCTAAGGTGTTGGATTGTTATAATCATCATTATTACTATCATTATCAACATCAACAGGTTATTTGTAATATAGCATGCAGCACTGATTTTGAATTATGAATGTACCAATTCAATTTTTTCAATTTGAAGAAACTCAAATTTAATTTCTATCTATATTAATAAAATGAAGAATTTGTTTATCTGTCTGTCATGGGCGTTGTGCAATATCTACTGTGGGCAGAGGTGCGAAATTTAAAAAAATTAGTAGCCTCTGTGTACAAACATGTGCATCTTAAAGATGGAATTTTAAAATTTGGATAAGATTTTTTTGAATAATTAATTAAAAATTGGGTTGGTAAAAATTAAACAGAGTTTTTTTTTCCACTGTTTGAAGCAATGTAAAGCATTGCCCAGGGTAACCACGCAATGTGGGGTAACTTTGCTAGAATTAAAATATTCTAAAAACCCGAATCAAAGCTCAAAATATTTTGTTAACTATTTAATGGTCAAAAAAAATTTACATCATCCTTAATTTTATAACTTTATGAATTGAAATTCATTTAGAAAATGATTTATTGCATAATTTTTTTGTAATATTTCATTCTAATCTGATAAATCAAACTGTGACAGCTCTGGCAATAATTGGAAATAAATTGAGTATTTTAGCTGTCAATATTTTATCGGCGAAGCTTTATTGGCAAAACCTGATTTTTTTTCGAAGCGAAGTCGAAGTTTAGAAGCTTCGAGTGCCCCTTTTTGAATTAATCTTCTGACTACAAAGGTTATTTAGGCAAATAAGTTAATTTTATAATTGAATGTTATAAAATATACTTCAAGAAATAAATTTTCCACCAAATCTTATTGGCCGTTTGGGTTTTACGCATATTTTAATGAAGCTAGAAAAGGTGAGATGGTGTGGATATATTGAGGATGGAAAAAGAAAGGATCCCAAGAGAGATGGAAGGAGCAGATAACAGAAAGTGTGTAAGTGAGAGGATAAGAATGATGGAATAATAGGGGAAGATGGAGACATTTTACTGAACTGACCTGGCCAAAGGGT